>JAYMTP010006795.1:0-11695 GCA_036897365.1 Geranium brycei | reverse complement strand
CCAGGATACAACGACGAACGAAGTCGAACTCTAACCGGGCTATAGAGAGTAATCGAGGAAGAAGAAGAGAAGAAGAAAGAAACGAAGATGGCTAGGGTTTGCCTTGTGCGTTTTTGGTGTCTCCTTGGTGCCTCCAATCTTGGTTTCGATTCCTTGTCTTGTATCAAATTGATTTGTTTGATCATCCCAATTTTACGTGATTCTAACATTTCTTTTTTTTTAAACCATTTTATGAAACTAGTTCTCAATATTAAAATTAGATTTAGGTTGTACGAGTAATTAATTTATGAATATCTCCCGGATGTGTAACAAAATTTCCCCGGTTTGTAAGTTTATATGATAATCCATGATATTTTGCTTTAAGGTTTGTAAAATCCTTATATAAATATTTGGGCTCCAGCTCTCAGAGAACCCAAGATCAATATGGGCCACAAATTGGCCCAATTAGGTTATAATTACTCCGATCGCCGCGTAATAGTGAAAGCAACCAAAGACTGACTGATATGAACTCAGTTGCACTTGCACACAATATTATATCCATATGTTTAGGATGTTGACATCATATCTATGTTCAATGAACACACGACTGTGATTAATTTGCGGACGGGCATTGCGTCACAGTCTGAGGTTCTATTTAACGGTGGTTGGGCCAAATTTATTACATATACCATATTGCTTTCAAATAATTCGGTAATGCCATTTATTTTCTTCATACCCCATTCAATCAATTTTCGGTTTTCAATATTTTTGGCCTTAGTATTGTCATAGCATGATAGGAACAACACACATTGAAATAAAAATAAGGGTTAATCCAAATTTTATACAATAAATTTTGTGTGTGTATTATCCAATAAGATGTGAATGAAAAGGAAACCAACAACCAAACCAACAAATGCAATTGATAACATAAGGTCAATAAAAATGTCACCCAAAATAGAATATCTGGAAAAACCAGTAGTTGGAGGGTTCAATTACTACGATGAGTTGGGCCCAGTGGCCCATTGAGATTCTTGATGATGATTTTCTCTTTTTGGCAAATTTTTTTATTGCCCTTTGGAGTGGCGGTAGGTCAGATGGTGTGTTAGGTGAAATATGGATCACATGAATGTTAACATTTGTAGGTCATATTCCAAGTCAATTTTCATTCTCATAACTGCTCTATATATTATTGTTATGATTTTTTTCAAATCATATGTGTGAAGAAATATACATGGTCAAAAAGATGAAGGGTTACCTTCTAAATAAATAATTGTGGATTTGTGTTTAAGAATTTGAAAGTTAAAGACTAATCATCTTCTTATTTGAATTCAAACCCATCCACTAATTTGTACCTAAAAGCATGAATAGAAAATGAAGGACAGGATATCTTTTTCTGTTTATTTTTGTTTGAGTAATTATATCGCAAAGAAATTATAGAAATAATTACTTTATAAGTTATCATTTATGAATTTTAAATGTTTTTACTAGCCGTCCAATTTGATTATCAATATTAAATATTCTTTTTACTATAGTTGATTTGACACATTTTCACAATTAATTATTTTTTGTTGTGAGTGGTGCGAGAATTTTGTTCTCAGATAACTAGATTACTGTTAATTGTCAATTAATTTGATATGTAAAATGACTAAAATGTTATCCATTGCCATTCAAATTTTTAAAAGCATATTGTTTGTTCATTTTGTTCATTTCTCCTTCTCTCCGGTCTCTCCAGAATTTGCCTTCCTCCGTACAACCTCTCTCTCCAAATTATTTTCAATCAAAACAACCATGCACCAAACATCTAAATAAACCAATTAGTCAATAATAATTAGGGTTGTAAACGTGTCGAATCGAGCCTCATTTTAGCAGGGCTCAACTTGGTTCGTGAAAAAAATGTTCGACTCGAGTTCAGCTCGGGCTTGGACGAGCTTGTATAACTAAACTAGTTAAGCTCGAAATAAAATAAACAAACTCGAGCTCGGCTCAATTCGCTTAAATTTCAATACAAATATTCATTAAAAATGAAACAAATAATTCATTAAATAATAAATGAGTCAAATTCATTCGGCTCGACTAATTCTACTATAAATATTTTTTAATTTTTAAAAATATATTAACATAAATATATAATTATTTAAATATTAAACGAGTCAGCTCGCGAGCCTATCGAGCCTTAAAAGATTATGCTCAAGCTCGACTTATTTATTAAACGAGCTCAATCTTAAATTCGAATTCGACTCGAACGCGATTATAACAAATCCTAATCAAATACTTAATGAATCGAGCTCGAATGACTTATTAAAAACTCAACTTACTTAAAACTCGATTGTAATTACTTGAGAAATGTGATAAAAGTATAATAGTAGTATCTCATTTCATTTCATTTCATTATCCTCCTAAACTCGCGGTGGCAATTCGTAATTAAAGGGGTACAAAGGGACAAAAGTGGAAATATGGTACCGAGAATGGCAATATAAGGCGCTTTTTCCGTTGGCCTCCACTCTCCGCTTGTTGTATCAGTCAACACTCCTCTCTGGCGATCCTTTCTCTCCTTTGATTCCAAGAACTGAACTAGCTCTCGCACCAGAACAACATACCAATGGCCTTCGAGAAGATCAAGGTCGCCAACCCCATCGTCGAGATGGATGGTCAGCTCTCTCTCTCTCTCTTCTCCTTTGCCCCGATCTGTTTCAGATCTTATTTTCATCGATTTTTTTGTACCGATTTCAAAGATCTCTTGTTCTCGGAATCTCCGTTTGAAGATTATGCGAGCGTCTGATTTTGTTTTATGCATGGAGATTTGAATCTGCAAGCGATTGACGTGTTTTTAACCTTTTTTGTCTGGGGAATTTATTTGGTTGCTGTGAGCATCGAATATCATTTCAGATTCATCGTTCTCTGAACATTATATAATTATTTTATTTTTTTCTGCATTTGTAACTCAATGGATCCTCCTGCTGATCAATATCTTTGCTCCTTGATGGTTATTACTGGAATACAGATTATAAACGAATAATTTCTACAACTTTAGTTCTTAAATCATTAGGAAGAGATGCTTCATTTGATGCTATATTCTTATTTACTTATGGAGGAAATATTTTTTCTTCATAATTTGTAGCTGTTTGTTTATAAATGTCTCTAAGAAAATCTAGTGGTATATGTATAGACTGTAAAATACTGGGCGTAAACTGTGAGGATCTGAATGTCTGATCACGGTGACGTTCTGGTTACTTAGAATTTAGAGACATTGTGCTAATTTATGTGGACATTTCCCAATGACTCTTTTGTGTTTGGATAGTTTTTGTGAGGAATGGGAATTGAAACCAACCCCTGTTTTGTGTGTAAATGAGGAGATATGCAAAGTTTTTGTGATCCTTATGTCCATTCACATCCTCCTATGGAATGGTTAGAGGACCAAAATGAGTCTAAATTATATAGACATTAAGATGATTCCCATTCCAAGGTCAGTATACAAGCATGTTTGCCAACTGTATGCAATTCATTATTTCTTATTCAACAGTAGGTTATCATTTACAAGGGACTTTGGGCTTCTTAGATTAACATTTGGAGTTTCTGCCTCTTGTTTGTATGTGCCTATGGAGACAGAATCATTTAGGTGAATGTTTGTGATACATCAACGCCTAATACTGTGGTTCTTTGTTCCTACACCACAGGTGATGAAATGACTCGTGTTTTCTGGACAACAATCAAGGAGAAGGTGAACTTTCTACTATTCTGCCTCATTCCTTTGCTTTAATGGATAATTTATTTCAAGTCAAGCTTACAGTTGCTGTGATGTCATCAGCTTATTTTTCCCTTCGTCGATTTGGACATCAAGTACTTTGATCTTGGCCTTCCCTGCCGAGATGCCACCGACGACAAAGTTACCGTGGAAAGCGCTGAGGCTACACTTAAGTATGTGCTTGTACTTTGCTATTTACATCCCCAGCCTTGAGTGAACAAATGTTCCTATGCTTTTTTTAAGAAGATTGTATTCAGTCATAACCTTTTCGGATTATCAAGCCCTGACAGTTTCATTCTTGTTCCAGGTATAATGTTGCAATCAAGTGCGCTACTATTACTCCAGGTAACTACATCTGGATTTGACTGGAAATTCATTTTGCATCTTCAACTCCTAAACTATGAGGGGTCTTGTTGGTGCATCAATAGTATTTCCAAATAAGGATAAAAATTGATGGTATCTGTTGGTGACTGGCAGATGAAGATCGTGTGAAGGAATTTGGCTTGAAACAGATGTGGAAGAGTCCAAACGGGACAATCAGAAACATTTTGAACGGTTAGTCATTTACCGATTTATGTATCTGTATTTGTATCTTGCTTATGCTATATAATTATATGTATGGTTTTCATCTTGTGCAGGCACCGTATTCAGAGAACCTATCATTTGCAAAAATGTTCCCCGACTTATTCCAGGTATTTTCTTTATTTCTTTACTTTTCTACTGTCCGACACACATAAGCATGACAAAGTAGAGGTGAATTGATCCTTGTTATTGGTAGGTTGGAAAAAGCCAATATGCATTGGGAGGCATGCCTTTGGTGATCAATATCGGGCAACTGATGCAGTTATTAAGGAGCCTGGAAAGCTCAAAATGGTGTTTGGTAAGAAAATTATGTTTTGGGGCAACCTGAGGCTTATATATTAGATATATACAGAGAGCCTTTATATATGTCATTTTTTCTGCTGCTGCTCACCCTGATGCCTCCTGAGATAAGCTGTTAATATTTATTGCAGTGCCGGAGGGAGGAGGTGAGACAGTAGAATACGAAGTTTACGACTTCAAGGGTGCTGGAGGAGTAGCATTGTCCATGTATAACACTGATGATGTATGATTCTCTGAATTCCAGTTACCTAATTCAATCATAATTAGCTTCTGGAATCTGATATTATTAATTCTCTGTATGATTTATATGCACAGTCAATTCGAGGTTTTGCTGATGCATCTATGACCACTGCATATGCGAAGAAGTGGCCACTTTATCTTAGCACCAAGAATACTATTCTCAAGAAGTATGATGGAAGGTATGCCTGCTTGACTAGCCTGCTATCGTACTTCATTTTGTACATCTATTATCAGAACATTGATGTTTTGACAATTTATTTTGTACTCCTTGTGCATGAAGATTCAAGGACATTTTCCAAGAGATCTACGAGGCAAACTGGAAATCGAAGTTTGAGGCTGCTGGAATATGGTAAGCTGCTGAATAATGTAATTTACTTTCAGAATGATGGTTTACCTAGATTATATTTATGTGTATGCTAATACATAAATTTCGTTGTTGAATATGAAGGTATGAGCACCGTCTCATTGATGATATGGTGGCTTATTGTCTCAAGAGTGATGGAGGTTATGTATGGGCATGCAAGAACTACGATGGGGATGTTCAGAGTGATTGCTTAGCCCAAGGTTTGCACAACTAACCGTTGTATATTTGAGTATTAATTCATGTATTTTCTATGATTTTTTTGCATTGCCTTTGAAATAATTGGTTTGAGTAAGTAACGCCTTGGACATCTGTGCTTTGCTTGATTACTAACTTCCAATCATGTGGTTGTAGGGTTTGGATCTCTTGGATTGATGACATCTGTACTGGTATGTACCACTGCATCCAATTCTGCTGTGTTTGGATTATGTTTTATGTGAATTAAGAGTAAAAAATATTAGTCATCTTTGTCCATTTACATTCAAATTCTCCCAAGTTTAAAGGCAATTATTTTGGATAAGAACAATCCTAACTCAACTTTCATCTTTTATTTTAAAGCTTCTCTCTCTTGCCTTGCTTAACCCTATGTAGGGCTACAGCAGAATAGAGTTGTAGTGAAACCATAAACGTGAAGTAAATTTGCCTTTCATTATGCATATTTTATACATACTCATCCTTGTACTACTGAAATGTAATTGGACCCAGGTTTGCCCAGATGGGAAAACCATAGAATCAGAAGCAGCACATGGTACAGTTACACGCCATTACAGGGTTCACCAGAAGGGTGGTGAAACCAGCACAAACAGCATAGCCTCTATCTTTGCTTGGTCGCGAGGGCTTGCACACAGGCATGCCACAATAGTTTTGTCCTATATATTCTGTTTGTTGAAGACGATAATGCTGAACTCTTATCACATTGTGTTTCATGGTAAGTATTACACTAGAAATAACATGATTTCTTTTTTACAGGGCAAAGTTGGATGATAATGCTAAACTCTTGGACTTCACTGAGAAACTAGAAGCTGCATGTATCGGAACTGTAGAATCTGGGAAGATGACCAAGGATCTTGCACTCATTATCCATGGCTCCAAGTAAGTTCTCTATAGTGGTACAAAATGTATCATATAATTATGGCTGAAAAGCATTAGCCTATGATCAATAAATTTTGTGTTTGTAATGTTCATCCCATTTTTGGTGTAGGCTCACTAGGGACCAGTATCTCAATACATTTGAGTTCATTGATGCCGTGGCAGAGGACCTGAAAGCAAGACTCTCTGCCTAGAAATGATGGTATGTGCATCCTTGTTTGGTTTATTAGCCAAAGTCATTTATGCAACTATGATTTCCACAAGTCGATTCCCATGTTTTTTCTTTGTGCTTTATCATGTTCTCCACACGTGACGCAAGTAACAAAATGTGCGAGATAATGACAAAAAGTTCTTATGGATGCCTCTGAAAACTTTTTTCTCGCATCCAATGGAAGAAAACATATGCATTTGTTTCCATTGCAATGGACATCCATGCGGAAAGTTGCTCACATAATATTAATGTTATTTGTTGATTGAATCCGAAGATGAGAGTTAGATAGTAGGCATGCATCTTACTTTTTTGTTCCCATTTTTCATGTGAGTTGAGTTTGATCTTGAATATTTACTTACATACTTCTAAACAAATTAAGCTTTGGTAAATGTTTGGGTATGAAGCAGGTTAGATGACATGAAGTTGGAAGATCAGGGAGGCTGGTCTAGGCGATCCTGAAGCATGATTAAGAACAAATAAATGGTGATTGAAGAAAGTTTGTTTGTGTTTTTTTGTCAAATTCGTATGGTGTTAGCTACGCCCTATTGTTTTTATGACTCTTTTCCGGATAATCTTGTTTGAGGGATTTAATTCTGCAATTTGTTTCCCCTTAATTTAAGCAGTCTTTATTCTGCTGTCTCAGTTATAATTGAAAGGCATTGAGTATAATAATAATAATAATAAATTGAAAAGAAAATATATCTTCAAAACATGTAATTTAGCTTCATGATTAAAATAAGTGATTGGAGGTTGCTTCTAATAAAACAAGTTATTTGATCTATTATATTACCGGTCATTTTTTTTTCTTCAGAAAAAGATATATTAATTAGTTTTTTTTCAAGTTTAAAAATGTTTTTATTGCTTTAATAAATTATTATATCACATGTTAACAGATAAAATATCAATTCAGGCAATGATTTTGAGGAGTATTACTCGAGAAAGAATTAGAACAAAGAGTGAACAAAACAATTATCCTTAATCTTTAACATCTTGTTGTTCCTTTGTTCAACCAACAAAATAATCAATTTTATTTTATCACTCAATTATTTGTTACAACAAAATTTCTTCTCGTTCACTAGTTCGCAATTGTAGAGAGAATCAAGTGATGTATTGCATGTATACAACAATTATTTCATCGCTTTGATTGATTTAATCGGGTTACCAAGGACTTTGTCTTTTGGGAGCGCTTGCACGCACACTAGGGTGTTTGTGCCATAGTTGCTTTTAATTTGGTAGTGATTGCATGCACATTTTGGCATTAGAGCCTCCTTATTTTAGCTGCTTTTGTTTTCTAGCCGACTATTTGGTTTTAATTTGTTTTTCTTTGTTGCTGATAAAGAACACCGTTTCAGCACATCCTTTTTCTATAAAAACAATGCCTACATGACCAAATCACAAATCGTGCAATATCAATTGTTTTCTTAAAACAAATTCATGAAAATAGTAGTGGTTATAAAATGAATTGAATAATTAGTTTTGTGTTGGAGTAAAATAAGAGCAACTTTATAGGTGATCTCTTCCTTACTAGTTTATAAGTAGACATGCAGATCTGATTTCTCTCATTCCCTTCACTGAATCTCTATATAGCTTCTCAGATCAAAACTTGGTACCAATAACACTGCCATGGCTCTCTCACAGGCGTCCACCAATTCCAATGACTCTATCCACTCCACCTTCGCTTCCCGATACGTTCGAACTGCTCTTCCCAGGCACGCACGCCTTGAATCATATATAATCTTCAATTATATCATTTTAATGTTAATGTTAATGTTGATTTAAATAAATAATTATAGGTTCAAAATGCCGGATAATTCGATACCCAAGGACGCAGCGTACCAGATCATAAACGACGAGCTGATGCTGGACGGCAATCCGAGGCTGAACCTGGCGTCGTTCGTGACGACGTGGATGGAGCCCGAGTGCGACAAGCTCATCATCGCCTCCATCAACAAGAACTATGTTGACATGGATGAGTACCCCGTCACCACCGAGCTACAGGTCCATTTCATATTTACAGATTCGTTTTTGGATGTTCAAATTGTGGATTTGAATGATACATGTATATATATAACAGAATCGATGCGTGAACATGATCGCGCATCTGTTCCACGCGCCTCTGGGGGAGACGGAGGCTGCGATAGGAGTGGGCACTGTGGGCTCGTCGGAGGCCATAATGCTGGCTGGCTTGGCCTTCAAGAGGAGGTGGCAAAACAGAAGGAAAGAGGAGGGCAAGTCCACTGAACATCCCAATATCGTCACCGGCGCTAATGTTCAGGTATATACGATCACTACTAATCTTATCATATATATACAGAAGAAAAATATGGTGAGAACCTTCCAATCTCGTGAGAATTAGCATGGAGAAGACATGTGACGCGCGCTGAGCTGACAGTGGAGGACACGTGGTGCAACCGCCTGAAAAATAAAATAATTCCACTTTCACAGCTCCCTCGTTACACCACTCCCGCGACAGGGTTCGCTTTTGGGTTATAGTATAGAACCCTCCCCCTGCCGACCTGGCGCCCCATATTCGTTCTCATAGTACTCACTGTGTAACTATTAATTAATTATATATGGGAGGGAATGTAGGTATGCTGGGAGAAATTTGCTCGATACTTCGAGGTGGAGCTGAAGGAGGTGAAATTGAGTGACGGGTACTACGTGATGGATCCACGGAAAGCAGTGGAGATGGTCGACGAGAACACCATATGCGTCGCTGCTATTCTCGGCTCCACCCTCAATGGCGAATTCGAAGATGTCAAGACCTTGAACGACCTCTTAATAGCCAAGAACAAGGAGACTGGGTTCGAACTCTATGTTACATATATGATTGAATCATCAAGAATGTGTATATGTTACATTACATGTACATGCTTGATTATAATGTAGATGGAACACTCCTATTCACGTGGATGCGGCTAGTGGAGGGTTCATAGCACCGTTCCTGTATCCTGATCTGGAATGGGACTTTCGTCTGCCATTGGTGAAGAGCATTAACGTGAGTGGTCACAAGTACGGGCTCGTCTATGCCGGAATCGGATGGGCCATCTGGAGGGGCAAGGAGGACCTTCCCGAGGACCTCATCTTCCACATAAACTATCTTGGCGCCGATCAGCCCACCTTCACTCTCAACTTCTCCAAAGGTATATATTAATTACTATTATATTTATTCAACATTAACGACGCACTACACCAGATTGTCATATTAGTGACAGACCACGTGAAGGTCAATCATAGCTATCTATATCTATTACGATGATACATCTCACATTTGTCTCTCGTTGTTATTATATCAACCAGATCTCCAACAGTAGTAGTCTATTATCTCAGTAATAATGAGTCAGACTAGTATTTATAGTGAATCCCCGTAACCATTACTGTTGTTTTGACTTGGTGAATGTGCATGTATCTGTTGCTACTAAAGTCTAGTATGTAGCGGTAAACATGTACACATACACCACCACTTGTATAGTGACCTCTGTTGTGGGCACACATACTCTAAGGGTTGAGATGGTGTCACAATATCACATTTAAATGTGTGAATGTGTTATCTTGATCACTCCAGTTGTTGGTTTTGTATTGTTTCAGGCTATAAATACTTGAAGAGAGTGACCAGTAAAACAATCAATAAGTTAAGAAAAAAACAAATTAAAAGGTTACATATAGAGACTGGTGTTCTCTCAAACGAATGTCAAATGAAGATTAGAGGCCCTCTCGTTAATCGAGCTCGGTATCGATCCAAGCCAAAGACTGTATTTTAATCATATCACCAACTTTAATAATCATGTGCATAAAATTCCACATAAATCCGTATTTTCTTAAAAATAAACCGAGACAACAAATTACGATGTCCATGTACATCACTTTAAGAATACCTTTGACTTTTCGCGGGTATGAATTTATTAACATCACATTTACCGATGAACACAGGGTCAAGTCAAATAATTGCTCAGTATTATCAACTGATCCGCTTGGGTTTTGAAGTGAGTATGGATATTTAGTTGTTTTCAAATTTATACATACATACATATACATAAGCATTACAGTGAGAAGCACGAGATTATATGTAACATATATACATGTAATTGAACAGGGATATAGGAATGTGATGCAAAATTGCATGGAGAACACAAGGGTCCTAAAGGAAGGGCTGTTGAGGACTGGCCGGTTCAACGTGATCTCCAAGGACGAGGGGGTGCCGCTAGTGGCCTTCTGCCTCAAGGACAACACCAAGCACGACGAGTTCGAGGTGGCCGACGTCCTGCGCCGCTTCGGGTGGATCATCCCCGCCTACACCATGCCCGCCGACGCGCAGCACATAACCGTGCTGCGCGTCGTCGTCAGGGAGGACTTCTCCCGCACGCTGGCCGAGCGGCTCGTGCTCGACATGGAGAAGTTGCTCCACGACCTCGACAAGATCCCCGCCAAGGTCATCCAGGCCAAGACCGAGGAGATCGACGGGAAGCAGGTGACGATGGTCGGGAAGAAGAGCGAGCTCGAGACCCAGAGGGAGGTCGCCTCCTACTGGAGGAAGTACGTCATGGAGAAGAAGAAGATGAATGGCGTTTGCTAGATTTTTTTGAATTGCCAAAACTCAATAAATTACGAGTGCACCACACTTGCACCTCCAAATTTGTGTTTGTTTGATTTGATTAGTACTGAATTTATTTCCATGATTAGTTTCTTTCTGTTAAGTTGATTCTCTAATATGATATCAGAGTAGTAACCTGCAGACACGAGTTTAAATTCTAAAACATGCAAACATTTATTTATATGTAATTTTTAATTGAGCGGGCTTGTCGGTGAGGGTGTATTAATTAAAGTATAAAACTATAATCTAATCAGGAGGCTTAATCTGGTGAAAACCTCACCACGTCGTGAGAATCACTGGAGGCGCGCCACGTGACGTGCGCATGCTGAGCTAGCAATGAGAGATTTTTTTCTACCAATATCTCGTTACACCACTCCCCCGATAGTGTAACATTTTTCCCTTTAATTTATATTATGGAACCCGGCCCCCATGCTACATGACACTCCATATTAATTCTCATAGTTCTCACACCTCTTGTGGTTCTCACTGAAATGCTTCCCATATAATTAGTCATTTAAGTATCAACTTAGATTTTAGTTAAGTACTTAGTCCTCTAATAGTATCATCTGTTTTTTTAGACATTTTTACTTTGCTGACAAA
>JAYMTP010006794.1:0-11696 GCA_036897365.1 Geranium brycei | reverse complement strand
GTTTTCTAATTCTGGCCTATGTAACGATCGTTACACCATCGTTACGTCAGCGTTGCAACTCTCTGTCTCGGGGCATACAGGTGTAACGACCATTGTAACGATCGTTACACATGTTGTAACGATCGCCACCTCTTCAGCTCTTCTCCCTTTTTGTCTTGTTTTCCCGAATCTTCGATTTAGCTCGGTTTTGACCCCTTTTCACCTGTATTCTGCACATTCACACCAAACCTAACTGAAGGCGTAAAAGTGGCATAAATAGGGCTATTTAAGCCCGAGATAAGGTCAATTAGGCACTAAATGTGAGTACTAAGGTGTCGAAATGGACTCCGTGAGGGCCCACATCAATATTCCACTCGTTAATGTTTTCCCCTTTACTTTTAGGAAGATATTTGTTTTTTCTGGATTTGTAATAAAAAATTTATACAAAAGAAAATAGTACAAATGACAAAAGACTAAAGAAATATAGGTTTGTTCAATGTGATTATGGTGTCAATATCGGTGTAGCACTCCATGCTAGAAAGGAGTGCTCTCCCTCTTAAGTCCATATCCATTTCCTCATCTACTTGCATTAAAGTGCAAGAGCAACGCTGGATGAATCGCAAAACCCTCCTCTGTGTCTTCATCTCCTCTCCCCCTGAACACTTTGTCATTCCGAGTTACCCATATGTACCAAAATCTCAAGAAGACCATCTGTTCCACGACCTCCATACCACTCTCTCTGTAACCATCGAATTCCACTTGACAAACAAATCCTGAATAGTTATTTTTAGACATATGTTGATAATGTCTATTGCAGTTCTGCCTTCACAAGTGTCCTTCTTGCTAAACTTGAATAATACCTTATCTGGGTAGTATGACTGTGTCGATACAATTATGTGAATGTTTGATTTGAAAACCAAAAATCACATTAGCAAGTCTCATATATTTGATATCAAGCTCAGAGTTTAACATGTAATTGACCATTTTTACCATGTTATCATTTCTCAATAGGCTGTGTATGTCATTAACACATAATCATTGGACAACGTATCATTCGCTTGTAGTTTAAACGTAGGTCCATTTTTCACACTCATTTATCACATAACTGTTAGATACCATGATATCATCAAACTTCTTATGTCACTCCTTCAGTGCTTGCTTTAGTCGGTATAAAGACTTCACCAAATTACAAACATTTTATTCTTGTCCCGAATATTCAACCTTCAAGTTGTTCCATGTAAATACCTTTATCCAAATCTCCATTCAAGAAAATTATCTTAACATTCATGTGATATACTTTAATATTCTACCGTGCGACAATTGCAAGTATCATTCTAATGAAATTTATTTTTGATATAGGGGAATATGTATCGAAGTAATCAAGACATTCCCTTTGTATATATCATTTATAACCAATATAGCTTAATGCTCGTCCATTGTTACATTTTCTTTCATTTTTCATTTGAAAATTCTCATTTCGAACTAAGGTTTCCATTCTCGGAGGGACATTCACTAATTTCCAAGTACAATTTTGTAAAAATAGAACCAATTTAACTTCTTATATCCTTTTTCCAAAGAGGGCTTTCCATTGAGCTCATAATCTAATCGTACGTTAAAGATTTTGCCTCTACTATAGAAGTCAAGAAGTCTTAGTGAAAATACCTTTCTATCCTTGATATTTTTCTGCTTAATCTTCATCCTCAATCTCAACTTTCTGTTGAAGACCTTAATGGGTGCTGTCAACCTCAACCATTTGTTGAGGATCAATAATATTATCCTTAACATTATCTAAAGGTTGTTTGGATCTCAATCCATCTTCATCTCTTTAGCATGTACATACATGTTTACAAAATGAGCTATTATTTGATTTTATCATCGTGGTCTTGTGTATTCCTAAATTTTTAGACTCGGATACCAAGAACTTATAAGTATTACTACGTGCATCATAAAAAATGAAGATATAATCCATTGTTTTTGGACATATTTTCATTTTTTTTTGTAATAGGGTCATTACTTAGCAAGACACTCCCACATTTTCAAGTAATCATAGAAATGTTTCCTTTCTTTCTATAATTCTTGAAGTGTCTTATCTAATTTATTTTGGGGTACTGTATTTAAAAGGTGATTAGCCTAAAAATAGTTTACCCACATATTTATTGGTAACCGTTAACTTTTAGCATGTTGTTCATCAGTTCTTTTCATGTACGATTTTTACACTCCATACTTTATTTGATTGATGAGAATAAGGCAGTGTTACCTCGTGAATAGTTACATGTCGAAAACAATACTCATCAAATGGTGCAACATATTCCCCAGAATGATCACTTCTAACCACTTTAATATTCTTATTAAGCTGATTTTCTACCTTTTGAATAAAGATACTAAATTTATCTTTAAGTTCATCGTCCCTTTTTAGCATATATACATAGCAATAATTTGTGATATCTCCTTTTGTTTGAACAAATTTTAAGTCAAGAATATCAATATATATTAGATCTACCAGTTAACTATTTCTTTGCATTGTGTGAAAAAGAATACATTGTCAATTATGATTAACACAAATTTTACAAATTTAGGTACGTGTTCCAAGTTCATTAATGTAGGTAGTGCTTCATAGTTAACCTGATCAAGCCTACCATGTCATAAACAATATGACTCAATGATATATACCAAAGAAACGTCTTTCTTATTCATATTCATATCTCTAGACTTTCAAGAAATGACATTAAATTTTCACAACCCATTAGAAACATAAACTCTTACCACAAACATCTCACTCTTACTTATTACAAAAATGTTAGAATAAAAAACCAATATGAAGTTATGTGTATCTACATGGCTTTCAAAAACAAGGTTTATACGAATGTCTGGCACGTTGAGGATATTATACAATGTTAATTATTTCCCTAAAGAATCACAGTGGATGAGTTACTTTACCACATGAATTTTATTTAGGTACGTGTTCCAAGTTCATTAACGTAGGTAGTGCCTCATAGTTAACATGTTCAAGCCTACTATGTCATAAACAATATGACTCGATGATGTATACCAAAGAAATATCTTTCTTATTCATATTTATATCTCTAGACTTTCAGGAAATGACGTTAAACTTTCACAACCCATTAGAAACATAAACTCTTCCCACAAACATCTCACTCTTACTTATTATACAAATGTTAGAATAAAAAACCAACATGAAGTTATGTGCATCTACAAGGCTTTCGAAAACAAGGTTCATACGAATGTCTGGCACGTGGAGGATATTTCACGATGTTAATTCTTTCCCTAAAGACATCTTCAGGATCACAGTGGATGAGTTACTTTACCACAGGAATTCTATTAACAACAGATATGACGTGTGGCACCGCTATAAAGCCACCATTCTCTTGGATTTGAGTCAACTAACTAAACTAAGCGCAAAAATTAACGCACACAGGTAAATATCATACACATTTTATGTGATGGGCGAAATATGACGAGTTTCATTTGACTCGACCTTCTTTGGTAGCATGTACTCATAAGACATGTTTCTCGCTTTTCTTTGCGGTTATATCACTTATTAAACATGAGATTCTCATAAATGCCACCCTTAAGTCCTAGGTTAGACCTCTCTTGAGGTTTTCCCTTTATGGGTCCCTCCTAACATCCACAACAATTTCCCTTTCCATAGACTTACTAGAAATATTAGAGAATTTTTGGCAGTGCCTCTATTATCTTCGTCGATATGAACTCTGACGACCAGGTCATCAATTGACATTTCTACTCGTTTATGCATCATATAATTCTTAAAATATTTCCATCTAGACAGTAGTTTCTCTATAATAGCAATCACTTGAAAAGATTCATGAATTTCTATAGTCTCAACTAGTATCCCATGGATAATGAGATGAAGTTGTTGTACTTAATTGGCAACCCCCTTGGAATTGATCATATTAAAATAAAGAAACAGAGTGATGCGGTCGCATCCGAGTATATTTTTATGATATATTTTCTGCATTAAAAAATATATTTTCCCTCAATATTGTATAACTTGTCATCCTTGTATGCATTTATGCATTCACGGGTTGTCGTGTGCTTGTCACGCAGAACCAGGTCAATTCAGGATACATTTGAGCATATCCGTCGCAGAAACTTATGGTTGGCGTAGCTTAGTCACTAGAGTTTCAAATAGGGCAGAATTATATGCCAAATTGAAGATAATTTGAATATCTACAACTTTGCAGAAGAAAGTTTTGGAAAATTCTCACGCCCGGAGCATGTGATGGCCCCATGGGTAAGTCCTAATCAAAAGAGGAAACTTGAGCAAAAAAATAAAAAAAAAATTATGAAGCCTAGGTGAATATTCCGGAAGGCCTAGATTTTGTATACAATCTTGGTTTTGGGCCCATAATATATCAAAAATTACTGTTATGGAAGATATATGATGCACGAATAGTCGATGACAAAAATGTCATGCCTTTTCGCATACCCGGCGGTGAACCAGTCTCAAGTAATAAAGGATAATAAGATAAAAACCTGGAATATCGAACCCAAGAGACAACGAGGACTTTGAACACTCAGTTCAGTTCTTGTGATTAATCTCAACAAATTAATGTTGTGAAAAAGTAATTGTCACGAAAACTATAAAGTAAAGTATGAAGTATGAGAAAAGTGACTCAAGAACATGGGATCCTAGGACAATTTCACGGTACAAAAATCGATAATCATGCACAAAGGTGTTTCAAATCTTAGGGAGGTAGCGGGAATTCTTAGACTACCCAAAACTCCCTCCCGGCCAATCAAGGGACTAATCTATTCGAACAACCTAACTATCCCTAGTATATATTTAATTCAATAGAAAACATTAAGATCCTAAAATTTCACTAACTTTCGGTTTTTGGAACCTAGGGTTGTTACATTCGTGTTAACCCTACTATCCCTAACTATAGTTTAAACCCGAATCCTAATCGAATTAAGTCCGCCTTTAAGTCTTGTTTCATAACTATAAATTAAAGATTAAATCATGTATCAAGCAATTAAGGAGATAAAGCTTTAAACACAATTTATTAAGAACTCCCTTCTCGACGCTAAATGCATGTACAGCCGATCAAAATATCATTAAAGTATTCCATTCAATCATGCCCCAAATGAAGAGAAATTAGCAAATAATGGCCAAGGAGATCATATTCATATCAATCTATTGAAATAGAAAGTAATGAAAGACATCAAATTATTGAAAAACATAACAACTCACTCATCAATTTAAAGAGAAAAAGAGAGATAAAACTCATCAATTTAACGGTGATGAAATTAATGGTTTGTCACTCCCGAATCCTTGATCTTCGATCTCCTATTCTTCTTCAACCTTGATTCACGCTCTTCTCGATACTCTTCTCAATGACTTCTCTCAAAGCTCCATATGTTTTTCTCTATTTTCATCCCCAAAAGGTCTAAAATTGGATCCCTTTGAAACGAATTCATAAATTTATTTATAGGGCTAAAAATCGTTACGACCATATGTCAGTGGTCGATCGAGTGAGTGAAAAATGGCCAATTTTCTGCCCACTTTCCAACACAATCTGAAGTGGAGAATGACCACGGTCCTGGCCACGGGGCCGTTGTGGTTGACCACGTGGTGGCCCAGAGGAGAACTGATCACGGAGCTGTGGTGGATGACCACAGTCCTGACCACGGACCCAAACTCAATATACTTTCTTATTCAAAATCTTTTGTTTTCGACATATTATGGGTAGAAAGCAGACATCGTATGCACAAGTTATGCCTCCAGGAAGATTCAAATGAACTTCATAATTTGTTTTCCGAATTCTGCTTAATTTTCCCACTTTTTTTGTTTTAAAGCTATAAAAATAACACTCGAAAACCCGTGAATACATAGAGATGCATGCAAATAAAGAGCACTTAATGCCAAATAGGGGTGAAAACAAACTAAAGTGTGAGAAAAAAGCATCGAAAATCAAGTAAAGATGCTCGCTCGTCAACACCTCCACACTAGAATTTTTCTCGCCCCGAGAAAATCAAACACACATAAGAAGAAGTAAGATAATGCATTTGATTCGTCTATTAGATGGAAAGACGTTGATGCCCTTCTGAATGCATTATTAATCAATAAAATTATTTTATAATTAAAATGAAATCAATGGTAGATTGAAACCATTTAATGGTTATTAATTGTTCTTAGATTTGTACAGGAAGCATGTATTTTTTTTTAAACAAGCAGAACAATGTTATTGAGGATTGTCTGCAACCAACAAGTATAATAAAGAGAGAACATGGAACATTACCCATATCCACCTCTAAGTCATAGCTCAAAAAAGTAAACATGGCTATACAAAATACAATCCTATAACCCGACCTACAGACAAACTAAATAGAACATCATTGATATGAGGAAAAAAATAATTACACTCCAAAGTAAATGTTCCAAGAGCTAAAACTAAAGAGATAACAAGAGATGTGAGGAAATATATCCAAAGAAACAATTGCATTAAAATGAGTCCCTGCCGCTTGACCTTCGTCCCAATCCCTAATGTTATTCTCATCATCTTCAGGATCACTAAAGCCCTTTACACTAAATATCGTTCCTCTCTCAATCTCACTGCCCCTTCTTATCTCAATAGGGTCGAGAGGACAAATTATTTCCTCATCCGGATAAATCTGCTGATTTGAAAAAATTTAATCAAGAAAAGAAAAACCCCAAACACCATAATACGTACTCCCACCGATGGCTTCCTGAGCAATTGCTTCTCCAGCCCTTGGCTACTTATCACCTCTATCCACTTATTCTGTAAGACCTTTATTCCTTCGTTCGCCTCCAAACACCTCATTCCTCACCGGAACTCATCGCGAAACGAGACCTTATGAAGTGATACCCTCAAAACTGCCTTTCTCACAACAATATCTCTCTCTGTTCCACAAAGGGACACCAACCGCACAAAGCGAGATAATTTATCAGAGATCTGATAACGAAAACGACCATTTGAAACACACGACGGGTGGTGGAGGCAGACAGAGAAACTGTCGCCTCCACGTGGATAGCGAAACCATCTTACAAACCGCTATCCCCAAACCCTAAGTTCTCTCCCAACAAATCAGAGAGGAGCGCAGAGACGAGAAGACCACCGACGAAAGAGGCACTTCGATATAAACATCGGAAGGAAGAGGCGGAGACGGATGGAGAAGTCGTCACCTCCCTTAGCCCTAAAATCGCCTCTCTGATCATTAATAATATCTTCCTAAAACTATCAAATATGATAATCCAACGATGGGGGTGTCCATATTAAACCAAAAACCGATACCAAACCAAGAATAAGACCGAACCAAAATTAAAATAACTGAAAATCACAGATTGTGATTAGGTTATGGTTTTTTTAAGTTAACCAATCAATTTTGGGTTGGATGGTTCATATAATAAAAATTCGCTGGTTAATAAGATAAACCAAATTGAAATTTCACTTACCATGTGTCGCACACAAAATATCAGGCCCATAAAATTTAGTTTGTTCGATTTATTTAAAAACCGAACTACTTTATAGTGGTTAAAAGCCGACATTCAGTTATACCAAGTTTTTGTTATGGTTCTAAAAATTATAAAATCAAAATTTTCAGTTTAACTTTGAACCATTTGGTCCGATTAACCAAATCATGGACAACCTATCCAACTATATCTATTTGTTTTATTACATATTTTTATATGCGATTACATTTCGCATCAAAAGTGGAGCCATTTCACGGTAGCTGTGTTCGTTAGTTCATTGCCTTTTAACAAAGCTACCGACATGAAAAATGGCCGTTGGATTTGGTTTATCTTTCCATGCAAGAAATAACCCTTCCCGAAGCTATTTAATATTTTAAAGAAAATGAAATTTTGGGGAGTCCAATATTGACTCGAGCCTTCAAACTCATTTTACACGTGTCACAATTAATATTTTCATTACCAGGCAAAAATCAAGAATAGTTTTATTTTAATATTTGCGTTATCTGAAATGTGTCCATATTTTAAGCTCTTCTCTGTTGTATATTCCCAAACAAAAAGACATATTATAAACTTGCTTTCCAAATAAATAAGAACGTGATGTATAATACATCCGAGGTTCTGGAACTCACCGTGATACACTAGCTAGCAGATAAAAGCAAAAATTTGATAAACTCGAAAAGATTGCGGTAAACACTATTTTATAATAAATAAATAATTAATTATATAGGGGTATAGTCGGCTACAAACCTATATCGAACGTCCAAACAATGTGGAACTGTCGGATCTGAGATATGCGTTATCTCAGAGTGCAACACGTGGCAGGGTCCAACATGTTATACAATATTGCACTACATGTTCTACATGGCTTCAATTTTGCACAGGTCCAACATGTTATACGACATTACATTACGTGTTCTACATGACTTCAATTTTGCACAAGTCCAACATGTTATACAACATTGCACTGCATGTTCTACATGGTTATACGACATTGCATTGCATGTTATACAGTTTGGACGTTTTGACATTTTTTATTGG
Source organism: Geranium brycei (assembly GCA_036897365.1). Classification (NCBI taxonomy): domain Eukaryota; kingdom Viridiplantae; phylum Streptophyta; class Magnoliopsida; order Geraniales; family Geraniaceae; genus Geranium; species Geranium brycei. The sequence goes on along the minus strand of JAYMTP010006794.1, from coordinate 3,205 downwards.
TTTGTAGCTGATATCTCCTCTATATATATACTCATATTTATTGTTTATCAAAAACAAAATGAATGATATATAATTATTTTTAATTTCAAACTTTTCAATAATTACTAATTTAGCTTATACCAATTGAATCACAATTCACAACACGATATAAAATATTTATCAAGTTGGATACTCACACTATCAATTGCGATTTGCAACACAAAGTCGATTACTTGCAAAATTAATTGATTTAGACCTGAATTAATTAATTTAGATCGGAGCAAATAAAAATTAATTAATTTAGACCGTATGGACCAGAATTAATTTGAGTTTAGATGAATTAACTTAGATTGATTGATAATTTCACCGATATATGATTTTTCGTCTGAAAAAATTTGAAAACATCGATACATTGCTGGCATATTGCTCGATTTCGAAATTATCCATAACACTTATTATAAATATCATTATGATTTACAAGACTAATTTTAAAAAATCAAACAAACACATAGTTTGAGTGGCCTAGAGTTCATCTAATTCAGTTGATTTTAGTGACATCATGCATTGACTAATAAAATAATGGCAATGATGAAAACAAGGAAATAGCATAAATTAAGAGATGGGCATTATTTTCTTGACCTAGGAAAAGAAAAGAAAATAAGGTAATTACATGAAAATACTCGAAACTCCATACCCAAGCCCATCCTTCACCTGGCAATAAAAAATCAAATATAAAATTGAAGTTACAGAGCAGTGGAGTGGAGTAGATAAGAACAAAAGAGAGCAATAAACAAAGAGAAAATGCGAGTCCCCACACAAGAACCTGACCCCGAAAACCAGTACATTCCAGATTCCTAGAGAGAGAAGAGACAGACTAGTGGGGTCGCTGAAATCGAATCCAAACTCAACCCCAACGATTAAATTACTGGATTTCAAATTTTAAATCCATCAATTCAATTCACTTCACTTCAAATGAAATATAGATCAGTTTGTTCATCAAGTTTTACATGATATTAGGGCATGATTTGATTTTGCGTTTGTGAATTTCTCATGCTTACGCCCCAATGAGTTTTGACACATGTGAATCACGTGTATACAAGGCTACATGCAGTGACGGATCTGTAAAAAATTTTAGGGGGCAAATATACTAAATTTTGATTTCATTAACAGCATAAGTAATTAAAAATTTATTTGAATAGTAAAATAATTATCAAATGCACATAACAAAAACTAATCTGAGTATGATCATTTAAATTCAAATTTAACTTTCATGTATTACAAACGAAGCAAGTCGGTTCACGAGCCTTACAAACCATGATAGGTTAAGTTTGAGCGTGACTTATTTATCAAAAGACCCAACATTGTGCTAAAATTGGCTTGAGTTAATTTACAGCTAGAACACATAGAATCTAAATATCAAGATCTCGAACAACTCGTAAAAAGCTCGACTCATTTATTCATGACAATAATTTATGTATAATAATTTACTAACACAAAAATAAATATTATCTTGTTTTTTTATTCATACTCTTTTAAAAAAAACATTAACATTTATCTCTCAAATGTATTATTATAATTTGAATGGTGGGTAATTTGAAATTTTCCGATTACTTTGCAAACAAAGTTTTAGTTGATGATGGTAAATTGAGTCAATCTTCTTACGTAAACTTGAATCGCTAACAATATCACGCGGATTAAACTCAACACTAGAATTCATGTTGAGTTGTTAATTATGAGCTACAAATGAATCAATTAAATTCCTTGATTTTTTGATTAAATAATTATTCTTAACCTACCCAAATTTCAATATAGTTATAAATAATTAATTTATGATAAAGAAATGAGAAATGTTTTAATTTGTGTAAATATATAAAATCAAATTATACACAAATCATTATAGAATGTCAAAATCTCAACATAAGTTTACTTAAACTATTAATGATAAACTTAATTTAATTAATAAACTACAAAAACAATTGAGTAAGATATGAGCAATATATATAAATTAAATCAAAAAAAATATTTAACAACATTTATATATTATGATTTAAGGGGGGATATCTATCTTTAAACCAAAACTCATCGTTAATAATTTTTCGAACTCTCTGGCCAAGTAGGGAGACGTAAGCAAACCAAATTTAGTCTAAATTTGTTGACCTCGACTTGCATACAAAATCAAAATGGAATACGACTCGACTTGAAAAATTGTTTAACTCAGGTTCATATATATTTAAAGTCGAGTTCGTCTCGAAAAAAACATATTCACACTCAAATCTTGTTAAACTTATCTAATTTTTACCGTAAATTCTAATTAATAGTTAAAAATATATATAAAAATATATCAAGTAAATTAAGCTTTCGACGAGCCAACTAATGAACCTATCAAATCTCAAAAAGCTAAAATTAAGTTTCACTAATTTATTAATGGGATAATGACACTTTGTTACACCTAGCTATAGAGAAATGACATTTTCATACCCTAACTACTTTTCTCTCTTTTTAGTACCATGACAATTTACCTCTAAAATTCATAAACTACCATTGGTTTAAGAAATCATAAATTGAATTGGTTCAATTTTGTTTATCTCTGGTTCAATGTGGTTTATATTTAAGATGCACTTACAATTATGCCCCAAAATCTAAAATTAAATTTGAACAACTTCAAATCTAGTTTGATAAATCAAATTGAACCAGTTTTATTCTGATTTCTTAAACCAGTGGTATTTTAGTCATTTTAGCATAGGTTGTCACAAGAAAATTGTCATGGTACCAAAAAAGAGAGAAAAGTAGTTAGGGTATGAAAGTGTTATTTCACTATAGTTAGGTGTAACAAAATGTCATTATCCCTTTATTAATCGAATCTAATATTTAACTTAAATTGGACTCATGTCATGTTATAAAATTTTAATTAAATATTTAAAGAACACACCAGTCTTTCATTTTTATATTTTAAAGGTAAAATTGTCATTTAGAAACAAAATAATAAAAATACAAATTACATACCCCTAAACAACTGTACATTACAACCTTTTGTATTTAAAAATAAATAAAAATAAAGATTACACCTAACCTCCTCTTTATATAATACACCCCTTTCCCTCTCTCACTCTCACCCTCACAAACAAACACTCTCCTTTATTCAGACCTCTGCTTCTGTTTCCTGAAAATGGCGAAAGATGTGGTGGAGCAAGGTTCGTTCTCGGCCAAGGACTACCAGGACCCTCCT
>JAYMTP010006793.1:0-11696 GCA_036897365.1 Geranium brycei | reverse complement strand
AATACTACAAATACCAGGCCAGAATCAATTCCCACTACCCAAATACAAGCCTGGAAATCAATTCCCAAATCTAAAGACATACAAATTCGAAACTCACCGAATATCTTCCACAACCTACAAATCTTCGACCTGGATTGTCGTTAGTTGTCGAGATTCATACCGGCGATGAAACCCCACAATCACAATCGAAGGTCTCTTTCTCCATCCTCAGCCTTCACTCGCGATTCAGTCGAGCCTACACTGTCGACCCTCCCCTCCCTCGCGATTTAGATCCAAAATGGGTTTAGCTGTGGAGTTCAAAACGACACAAATAGGGTATAACACGTAGTCAAGGGCATTTTTGCATTATTTCAAATATATTAGTCAGGTGCACAACACATGTTCAATTTCCGCGTTTTTCCGTCACGGCGTTGGGTTATGTGACGCGTATTTAAACTTAAGGTATGTCATTCGAAAAACGGAAAGTTGGGGTATTAAATTTGAAATGTGACATAGTTGGGTGTAGCCAACTATCATTACCCCTAAATATAATTAGTGGAAACTTCAATAAACTATTTCACATAACTACCTATAAAATATTTTTTAGGAACGTGGCTCCCCTAGATTTGATTTTTTTTCTCACTCAAACCTTTTCTGTTAACATCTATTAAAAATTGATGTTAAAAAGACTAAAATGCCCTTAAAGGTATTTTAATTTTTCAAATACCGCCCTTTAGCTCACTCTCACATCCGTCCCGGCTGAACCAAAAAAAAACAGTCGTCCATTGCACCCAATTCATCAAAATGAATAAAAAACAAACTTTATTTTACAACGATCAATTCGTTTTACAAAAACGTAAACAAAACTAACCTATGTCGTAGCCAAAGAGCAAAATACCGATTTCGTCAATGAACGTTAATCGCACCACATATGCGTTCTTGAACTGAGACATCCTCCAGTTTAGGAACAAGTCCAAATACCCAAAACTCCCCGGAAGTGACTTTAGAGTCAAAGTCATTATAGAGAAAATTGACTCAAACCTCCATGTAGAGACATTAACCTAGAAATCAAAACCGTAAGCTCGGACAATGTACATGCACATCTTTAGCGATCTAATGTCTGATAGAAGTTCGGACGTTCTATCGGTTTGTACATGAGTGCATCCCTATATAAATACATAGACTTCCTTATTGTTTGTTTCGTTTTGGTAAAACTCAATTCTCCGTAACGGTCGAAAACTTATTCCAACTTAGTAAATATTTTGTCGTGTTTAAATTGGAATACATCTAATCAGTGCCATAATCAATCAAGAACAGTAATATTTGTATCTTTCTCCATCAAATTTCCCTCAACTCTGTACACTAAACATCATTTTATTTAAATTACCTCTGAATCTCCAAATAACATTTAGAAGTAAAAACTCACACGAGAACAAATCAATTAAATGACAGGGGAAGGAGTTGTGAGTTCTTAGCCCAGAACCACTAGCTTTCGACCCATTAATCTGTAGCTTCTCGGTATAAATCGCATCGCCGGCCTTTCTCTCTCCGGCGACACTCCTACCTCTCGACTTCCTTCAACCTCTTAACCCTCTATGCCGCTCCTCCTGACCCTCCGTCAATCTCTCAACCTTTCCCACCTCGACGTACAATCTCCATCCTTATTGGTCCGCTCCTTCATCTCTAGTTCCACCCAAAATCACTCTATGAACCATTCACTTCTCAACCCATAACTGGATTCCTCTTCCAGTTTCGGTGGGTTCGAGGTCAGTTTCGATGGAGCTTTTGCGTGTGATCTCGGAGCGATGGTGCGCTTGTTGGCAGGGCCGGCTTAACAATTATTGGGGCCTAAAGCAACAATTACAAATGAGGCCTTTTTTATATGGAACATGTAACAGAGCAATTTTGTCATTAAATAACAAAGATACAGTCAAAGGGGGGAATAAAATACCTTGCCCATTTAATCAAAGTACATAATACACTACATATATTGATAAACACAACTACAAATACAATATCAACTACATAACTGGCATGAGCTCTTTATTTGTTTATCATGTCTTATCTTGCTTGTTCGGTTGCATGCAGGTAACTTAGCCTATTTCTTCGTAAAAATCTGCGAAATTAAAATACGAACATAGACAAGCTTTTTATATGAAAACTTGATTTAGATTAGCTAAATGTGTGAACTGCTGAACTAGTGACAATTGAAATTGGCAAAGTGTGTGAACCACACAAAATTGAAAGTGCTACAAGCTCAAACCAAGGGCACACCCTTAAATTGGTACTAATATCGAATTAAGTACCTTACAGTTAAAATATGTTGATGCTACACTCTTAAATTTTGATTGATCTTCAATCAAAGCTTAAAGCTTCCAGCTTGCCATTGTTGTTTTTTCTTATCTGACATTTGAAGTAACTAAATTTAAGCACCCTATGAATATATGAGCATGATGAATTAACTTTATTAGTTTAGATTTAATCAGAAAGTGAGTATACATAAGCAATACACAAAATTTACTTTAGTTTGTATCCATCAATAATTATTAGGATAATAAAAATAACTTGTTCATATGAAAAAGAATGTAAATAAATTGAAGATCAACTAAACGATTTGAATGACCGATATAAAAAATGATGACAAACTACACAACTCAGAACCATTAACTAAATAATATAGTAAACACAATACATAACCTACAAACCATTTGACAAACAACTCTGAACACCCATATTTAGTACATATGATTCAAGCCTACTAACTATTGGAATGCAAAATTGAGTTGAAATCAGTCGCTAGCCAAAAGTAACATTGAAAAATCATAACCCTAAACCTAGTTTTAATATGACAGAGAGAGTAAATAGATTTACCTCAAAACCTAATAGACTCGACCCAGGGTAGCCACATTTTCGATTCTTAGTCTCCTATTTGATTCAACATAATAGATTTTACCCAATAGGCATGGGCACAGTTCCAATAGACATTCTGACCGGCCTCTTTTTTTGGGCCTGTTTATGGGCCATCTTTCGGTCCTTTCACTCTCAAGTCCGTAACCAAGATGCTCCTAGAATATCATGCTCTCATTGAAGATCAACCCTTAAATATTTATTGTTTTCACTCAATTTCAATTTCTCAATTCTATTGTATTTGTAATTATCACTTTCTCCCTTCTCCCGTCTTGGGAGTGGTGGGCTCTGCCTTGTTCTAATGCAATATATCTTTTGCTGAGAAAAAAATAAAATGACGGGTAAAGAGGAAAAACTCTGAGTATGTTTTCTATAGATATTATGTGATATGGATTTTTTTTATTCATGTCTATTCTCGTTCTTCTTTATCATTTTATTCTCATTCTCATTCTCAATTTGAATATGCAAAGCTGTAAAAAGAAAGGAATATCATGCGAAAGAGATTCACGATGTGAGGAATGAAAAGTTTTTAAAAATACATACAAAAAGGGAATTCATTTTCATCGCTAAGTTAACTATACTACTAATACACAATGTTTTCGTTTGTATGAAGTATTTGTTAAAAAGAGAGAAATTAATATGTGGAATAATAATTAAAACTGGATATTAAAAAACAAAATAATGTTAGATTTTATGTGATTCCGCTAACAAATGCTTTGACCATGTGTATAACCAATTGAAAGTTCCTATTGAAAATTTTGAAATTCACAAAGATTTCATGCACAATATTTATACTACTACGGGTATATTCTCGGGGGCCAAATAGAGGTCTCGTACTTTACTAATTCAGGTGTTCTCTTCCAATCAGAAAGGAAAAATAAAGTAAATGGACAAATATGATGATTTTTAATTAATAAACTAAAAGAGTTAAAAAAAAGCACTAGACTAACTATGTACAACAAATTGAAGTGGAGTGGGAAGGAATCAAGAACTAGAGCAACCGAAGATGTTGAATCAATGACTGTCTAATAATTAAGAGAGAATTAGATACTAGCATGCAATTTCATTTGACAACGTTTTTACTACCTTACCCATCTCTCGACATTGGATAGAACCTCATTAACCTAAATCTTGTGCATCCACGGATGTCACCTCACTTGTGCAATGTTACTTAAGCAATTGTGTTCACCAGCCAATGTCTCCATGACTCTAAACTAACTGCATTAAAATCAACAATTTTCGAACTAAGAAGTGGGCGTCAAGCACTGACCTCTCGAGTCTAGTTAGGTCCACCCCCAAAAGCACCTCTCGGAGTCAATCAAGAATCAAGAATTGAATACTAAGCGATCAACAAAGCATCTAAAATGAAGCTCAAAGTAGAGTCAAACAACCATGCATACATCGAAATAATTTTTCACTCAATCAAATATATTCACTAATCCACACACAGTTAATTAATCATTTTTGGCACGAATTATTTGACCTATGTCTTAATTACTGAGTCTGCCTCTCGACATTGGAAACGGTCTAATCTCCGACTAACGACCCTCTCGGGAATTATTACTAGTGTTTGATTGCATTATCAATGACAATTTTCAAACCAAAATGTGGGCGCCAGGCACCGATACCTCGAGTCTACCTAGGTTTACCTCCACAAGCCCCTCTCGGGGTCAAATAGAGATCAAAGATTGATATTAAGAGATCAATTTTAGCATACAACATGAAGTACAAAGTAGAGTCAAACATTCATGCAAATAACAACTAATTAACCATAAATTTCAACGCTTAAGTCAGTAACAAGGTCTTACTCTCATGGCTTAGGGTTTTTATCCCCAAACCACAGTACTACTCAAGCATTCAACAACAAGAAATTACAAGATTCAATAAAGGAGAAAGAAAATAAACAAACCCAACACCCCAAGAGGGTTTGGAGCTCCAAACTCTCTAATCTTGGTCTTTCTTGAAGCTTCTTCCCATGGTGGTGGTGGTAGGCCCCTCTCTTTGAAGCACTAAAATTGGCCTTCAAATGGAGGGAGGTGAGTGCTAGGGCCATTGGAAAAGAGGAGAATTTGAGCTTGAGAGGTAGATCATTTTGCTTAAAAATGGGAGCTTCTCTCGTTGTGATGGGTGTCACATTTTGCGAAGGGTATCACCCCTTAAAATTTATCTAGTGTGTAGATCGAAAAAATCAGTTCTTATCGACATATTATGGGTCCTAATCAGAGTTCGGATGAAAAGTCTACGCCACCAAAAAATTTTAGTTTTGCTACAGAATTTGTAAGGCAATTTTAGCTCCAATTCTAAACATTTTGCCCTCACACCTATTAAATGGTACAAAAAATTACTAATACATAAAAATGAAGAAAAATATATTATTTAAGCCAAAATGTGAGAAAAAATTGGTGCTGAAATACGGGTTAGAATTGTAAATGCAAGGCCACTACAAGCCTGCGGCATATGTTAACTTTACTGTTAAAGTCCGTACCATTAGATTAAATAACTTCATTATTAGTTTGGTGTCACGATAAAATGACAAACAAACGTGTGTTTTATTATGACAAGTAAAATGGTAGCAGGTCATCCATATATTAATATACACACACACTTTTAGGCTTCTATATAAACTTCACATAAGAAGGCCATGCGCCTTCACAGTTAATGCCTACTAGACCTGCACAACACTAACAACTTTATCAAATCTTCGACATCGAAATTTTCACATTATGGTGTTATATGAGTAAGAAAGAGGGAGAGTTAATATTTTGTCATGAAAATGAGATATCAAAAATATATATTATACATAAAATAAATTTTGAACTGTTTGCACATGTATAGAACATAAAATGACCTATTTGATAAGTGATGAATAGATACCAACAACTTGTTAATGTGATTGATGAAAAGTTGAAGTGTTGACGTACAAATAGTATTATGAATTATTAAAAATTGAACTATTTTATTCACGAATGAACTGTAAAATGAATTATTTGAAAATGACAGGTAAACAGGAAGAAACGGTGAAAACGATTTAAAGCCAAAGTTTAACGGTTAAACAAATATAATAATGGTACTATGTGGACTATTATATACTATTGCGTTAAAGAGGTAAAGATCCCTAATAACTGTTTTCTTTGGGCAGTGGCTAAATCAAATAATGCAAAACATTAATTGAAGGAAAATGTAAAAGGAATAACTAGAAGAACATTGGACCCATGGCATGTCAACTCCATAGCAATATAGGCCAATGATGCTAAACTCACCATCTTCTTCCCTGCATCAAATCATCAGAATCTCCATATAGATTTTCATGTTCTCTTATTTGATTATATTTTCTTGCCCATATTCAGAAATTTCAAAGTTAACATGTAGTATTTATATATCACATCACCCTCTTTCAATATTGACATGAATCAATTTAACAACCTATGATCATGTTTAGTCCTAAAGAAAAGGAAATGGCTGGGGGATCATCCCCAAGCCGGTACCAGACGCAGAAGAGGAGAGACTGGCACACGTTCCGGGAGTTCTTGAAGGGCCAAAGGCCCCCGTGGCACTCCCTCGGTGCAATGGCGGCCATGTCATTGACTTCTTCCGGTACCTCAACCAGTTTGGAAAGACTAAGGTTCACCTGCACGGCTGCATGTATTACGGGCAGCCGGATCCCCCGGGCGCCTGCACCTGCCCGCTAAGGCAGGCCTGGGGCAGCCTAGATGCTCTCGTCAGGCGGCTCAGGGCAGCCTACGAGGAGAGCGGAGGCTCCCCGGAGACAAGCCCGTTTGCCAGCGAGGCAATACGGGTTTATCTCCGGGAGAGGCGAGAGTGTCAGGCCATGGCCTTGGAATTATGGACGACCCTACCTCTTCTACTATGCACTTTTCTTGAGTCCTTTCCCAATGGAAAAAGGGTAATTTTTCATCAAAATATATATGTTTCTCTACCTGTGTATCTATAAAAATTCATGTCTTTGAATAACCAAAACAAAAAAAATGGTATTGATAACTCTTCATTATGTTAATTATGGGATAGTTACTGTCTACATCATATTTAATGTCAATAATCACTAGCTGGTTGTTTCTGACACACACAAACGTACGTATATAATTTGTTTACTTATTTAGGAACTTGAGAAGCTACATATATATAATGGTCCTCACTTGTGTCTACAGGATCATGGAATGGGTAATGAAGCAAAGATCGCATGAACTTGAAGAATTATGTACAATTTGTATGTGGGTACAACTTCGCCAAAAGCTATATATAATAATTTAACGGTTACGTAGGGGGTGATTTGGGACTCGTTCAAGAGTTGACGCCGTTTTAGCAATATTTTTAAGTTTCGAATATCGAACTCTTTTATGTGTATTGTATTTGATGCTATTTGTATTCTTCGTACTATATTCCAGTAAAACCATCATCGTAAATGTTGAACTATTATTAATTAGTACATGTGCCTTTATCGGATGCCATTTCCATGGACACATGTGCTGTCTGTTAATTAGCAGGAATGTCGAGATGAAAATCTTGTTGTTAATGTTACACATCAAAATACGTATATTACATCATCATCACTAAATAAACATCTATCTCGGGACTTATATTTTTTATTTTAGACGTGATAGAAATATGGTAAGACAAAAATATTATTAATATTGTTGTTGTGTAGAATAATATTAGAGAGATTTCTTTATACAGGTTATGGATCAAATTATATAGGAGGACTAACAAAAATAGTAAAAGCAACTCAATAAGTAATAAACTCCAATTTTAAAATTAGATGACATCATCATTGAATAAACATCTATCTCGGAATCTATATTTTTTATTTTAGATGTATCAGATTTCAACGTAATTTCATATAACAGATCTTTAAAAAATTAGAGGCTTGTGGAAGATATCAACGATTTACTCACCAGAAAAGACAAAATGCGAAGAACGATGGTGCCTCGAGTAAGATGGTGTCGTACGAAATGAGAATAACTAATTCTCATTATGCTTGGCGTGTTCATGAAAAGTAACATTTTTTTAGTAATCTTGATAGCACATTGACTATCAAAGTAAATAGGAATAGTAGAAACATCATGAACAACACTCATATTATATGGAGATATCATCTTAACCATAGGACCACAAAAGTAGTGTCCGCAACATTTCAATATTCTTTGTGTTAGGTCGAGCAACCATCGTGTATTTCTTAATTTTTGAAGAGATAAGGGAGTCGCAAAGAAAGAAAAAATAGATATATTAGTAGGGTCACCAGCCCAGTCTACATACTAATAAGCTAGTAAGACCAAATACAAGTCGCAGGGGAAGTGAATACCTTGATATATATCGTACCTCGAACATACACGAGATTCGAAGAACAACCTTACAGTGAGTAATGCGATGAACATACATGAATTGGTTTGTAATGTAAATTGCATGTGCGATATACGAGTGAGTGATAGTGAGATAAACAAGACTACCAATTAGTAGTGATATGGGTCCATTCGGAGTTCATTTCGACACCTCAAGACCCACATTTAAGTGCCTAATTCACCTCGTGTATGGATTTTATAGAACCCCTTTTGGTTCACTTTACGTTTTCGGGTGGGTTTGGTGCGATTGTGCAGGATACAGGTGAAAACGGGATAAAACCGACAAAACAAGGCTTATGAGCAGCAAGGAGGAACTAGATGGAAACTAGAGAGTAGTGACAATCGTCACATGCATGTGACGCCATGTGTGACGATCGTCACACAGTCATCACAAAAATCCTTAAACTTCCAGTGGCTTGTGACGACAACGTGACGACGGTGTGACGACACGGTGACGATCGTCACACCAAAAAATCTGAAGAAATGCGAACCTAGAAGAAGCAACGATCGTCACAACCAAGATGACGATCTTCACAACCGGACGTGACGATGAATGTGACGATCATCACAGGAGAAATTGCAGCAGCTATAAAATGCAGATCGACCTAACTTGCAGAGGCTCCGAAAATTTGCCTACAACCACCATTCCAGACAGTTCCCGACGAATTTTTGAAGCTGAACCATCCACCATCACCTGGAGATCGTCAAGACTAGCAAGAAATCATCGATTGGGAGTAGAGTTGAAGAGTTTATGCGCATTCATCTACGTCTAAAAATTCAGAGTTTGCATGTTTATTCTTCCCTTCTTGAATTTGAATCCCTTATGAACAATTCTATATTTTACAGCATGATTATGGGCTAAAAACCCTAAATCATGGGTGCTGGACCATTGACAATCATTGCTTGACATTTTTATATATTTAATCATGCATTATTCATGAGATTTTATTCTACTTCATACTTAATTGTGATTGTGGAAGTAACTAATTCATAGTCATAACCTGAGTTCGAGGCTAAGCCCGAGAGGATAGTTGAGAATCGAACTAAATAGAATCGAGAGGTCGGTCTCCTGGAGTCAAACTCTCGGTATAAAAAAATTTAATCTTAAAGTTGTTGAGGACCGATTATAAAACCCCGAGAGGGTTGTCAGTCTGATATTAGGCATTACCTAGAGTCGAGAGACGGGTAATGTTATTACAACATAAGCCATTTCTCTAAATTGTGTGTTTGATTAACTGTATAAACTTGCATTGACATTGAGCCGTCGTTCTAGCACCCGTAGTTGCTAGTTTATCAGATTTTACAACACCGCTATTACCTTTTCTCTATGTTATTTATTGCACTTATTTTCTTTGAGTGACACCGTCACAGATCTTACACACCAAATTTCACTTTTAATTTACTGTTTACACTTCTCGAATACAAATTGTCTGAGTCGAACCCTCGTTTGATCTCTATGGAATCGACGCGGATATTAGCCGGTTACAATATTTGACAAACAACGATTAACGCCCTCCCTATTACAGTGCGGTTATGGAAACAAAAGGCGCTTCGGGTGTCAAGTAGTTGGTACATAGTGATGATAGGAAAGTATGTTACACCTTCTTTCGAGTCAAAACTATGTACTTGAACTTGATTTGTCTCAGTTTTGATATATTATATTCCTATTCATGTCATAGCTCACTCATTAGTTAATCATATTGTATTTGTAGGTTTTAAGGCAAAAATGGGAAAGTCAAGCCAATAATCTCTTCAAGAAGTCTTAATAGGCGAAATATCTTGCGAATATTATATCTTCTTCATCTAGAGTCCAAATTAAGTATAATTATATGTCAAACTGAAGATAATTGAAATATTTATAGCTTTGTCTAGAGTCCAAATTAAGTATAATTATATGTCAAACTGAAGATAATTGAAATGTTTATAGCTTTGAAGAAGGAATATTTTTGCATCAGAGGACTGAAGGTTTCGACTTTGTGGTTCCAACACCGTCCATCCAACCCCGTTAGTGGGAGAGACAACTATGCGTACTCAGAACTCAGTAACGAGCCTGATAACTGACGGGGTATCCTACCACGTCAGTTGTAGGCGACAAATAACCTGAGAGCTAGCAAAAATTGGTTTCGTGACGGACGACCCTAACTGACAGGGTGGCTTACCCAGCAAATCAATAATTGGAGATGCCCCTAGAGTACCTGAAATGGATTTTGGGACTATCAGTCTTAAGTAATGGGGTCCTCTACCTTGCTAGTCTCGACCCCGTCAGTGCACACGTGCTTTGCTGAAATTTCATTTTCGTCCTCTTTAAGCGGGTTGGTATAAATAGGATAATTTTAGGTTTAATTCAGGGGGCTAGTGTTATTTTAAATTTTGGAGAGACTCATGAGAGTTTTGAGGAAAAGGGTAGAGACTGTCCCGCATTATTGGTCGATAGAGAATCATAGTAGATTTACTAATACTAACGAATCGCGAAATGCTAGGGTTCTTCAATATGATAACTTGGTTTTTCCATTAGAGCTTGGATTCTTATCATCTCCTCATTATTAGTTAAATATGTTCTCTTTATTCTCATTTCCCTTTAATCTCCCGAGTAGGCTTGATTAGTGAAATATCTAATTAGGTGGATTAGAGTGTATGACTCGAATTTACATCTTATAACCCAATTGGTGTAGGATGAATACGAGAATTGCCATAGGTAATCCACATTGAATGTCGAGTTTCGAGAAGCCCTATGTCTAACTGCCTCTAAATTAACTTAGTATTTATCACATTAGTGTTAATTAGGTGGTTAGTTCCTTAAATTTCCCGTAGGGTGGGTTTTGGGTAAAATTGAGATTCGACGCGAGCATAGGACAGGTTAAATTCTTAATATCAAATTATGTAATGGATCATTCCCCTGGTATCCCCCAACATCCCAAAAATCCCCAGTTTGATCATAATTGACATTTTTAATTTTTTGCTTGTTCGGTAATTCGATGCATGATTTTCAAAGATTGTAGTTTAATTATTTAATTTATAGCATTATGGGATTGCATTGTTAATTTAAAATTCCATCACCCTAATTTGACCGCTCAAGCCCGACCTAGATCTAGGTGACTTAAATTTACTAAATAATGTAAACATAAGAGCTTTTTTGATAATGTGAGAACAAGTTTGCTGAGAAGTGATGCAATGTCATGAACATAAGGCGTGCAAGAACCAAGAGGTGCACGAGTGACATGTGTGTCTAGGACGACTTTATTCATGGTTTATAAGGCATATATATTGTTAGAAAGGACTAACCTTATATGCGGATTACGTAACAAGATCGACGTGTCGTTCCTTGCCCACTTGTCTCTGCTTCCGGTGGCTACTAGAGTCCCGGTAATGTCCACACCACAAATCCTAGAGTCTCTTAGAATGGTTGCTCTTGATGATTGATTGTGTTTTATATGAATTGTATTTATATTCTTGTCT
>JAYMTP010006792.1:0-11700 GCA_036897365.1 Geranium brycei | reverse complement strand
TAATCCGGTCGTATTCAATCCACATAATTCATTTCGATTTGAAATTTAGGTTGATAAACAACAAGAAAAGGTCAAACTCCCATTCATTCGTCTCTTTCAGTTTCACGTTTGAACTCAGAGATTATTAACAAGTTTGAAACTACAAATGATTAAATACAGACGTCGTGTCTCTAATAAATAATAAATATGAGTTTATATATATATTAATTATTTATTTATTACAAAATGTGTTTTGCCCCGATCTTTCAACAATCATTCCGCAATTTTCACGAGTTTGTCAGATCTTCCTTTTTGTTAGCTGGCCGATATATTTTCGCGATCCGTTTCCAACAACCTTGCATATACTGTATCATTTCTAGAGCTAAAATAAACGTTCAAAATTATTTACTAAAACATATGTTTTATATGATATTTTTAAATAAATAGCTTAAGATTAATTTAGAAGTGAGGAAATCGTTGTGATAATTATAAACATGGTTTTCCTAGGCGGGCAGAAAAATACTTCCAAAATTAGTCAAAATTGTATCTTTCTATTTTAATTTTCTTAAATAAATCATTACTCACATATATACAATCAACAAATAAATTATAGTATATAATAATAATGTATAAATATTGAGCAGAAATCAGATACAAACTGGGTAGATTGTCCAAACTGGTAGAATGTTTATGCAAAATGGTGAAATGTTTGAGACCATGTGGAATTTTTGTGCAAAATGGTAGAATGTTTGGGATCTGAAAAAATACAGCGGGTCAACTTTTTGGCCACGTATCGCGTGCTAGGACAACGTGCGCACATATTTACAATGCAACGCCTGTGATTAGTTCGGACGGTTTGAATGTTTGAATTAGGTTACTGAAGTGCATCTCTATAAATATTTGATACATTTTATATCATTAAAAGAATATGTATTTATTCATATAAATTATTTAACTTTTTGATATTTTAATTAAAAATCAAAAGTAAAAGAATGGTATAAATTGGATCAACAATAGGACTAATTTTAAGGAGAAAAAAAACAAATTCCACATCTATTTTCATTTCACAGGTCTAACAATAACCATCAAACATACCCAAGATTATTGGCACCAATCATTTTTCTAAGAAAAAAAAGGAAGCAAACACCACCTATGTGTAAATATGTCTCGAGCTAAAAAAACCTATGGAGACTATAATTACAACATGAGCTCAAGAGTCCTACAAATTCACAGCACAAATTTCAATACATCAGTAGAATTGCTTCAGCAATGGCCAAAAGCTATAGGACACAGCTTTGCTTCTGGGTTTTGCAGTGTACGGATCCATCTCAAGTTCCTCATTCTCGGGGCCTCGCGAGCCAGAGAGAGCTGAGGGCGCGAAGCCTGGAGAAGTAATCGTTTATGGCGAGGAGGGCGCGGGCTGATTGCCGGGTCGTGAGTATTCGGTGCATTTGCTGAAGCGTCTGTTGGCGCAGGTTGTCTGCCTGGTCATTGTCAAAAGGAAAATATTACGATACGAGAATGATCAAAGGTGACAAGTTTTCGCTAACAGTGTAAGTAGTAACCTCAAGAACTCCGATATGATCAATGCGTTATTTGGGATGATAATTGGAGATCCCGAAAAGAATTTTTCACAGAAAGAACGTCCGAAAAGAAATTCTATAGATTGCTAACTAAAGACAAAAATAACTATTTACACAATGCCTGTCAATTCACCAATTACATATTTTCACAATTTTATATAAAAAGCCCAAATTACCCCCTATGTTTGCAAAAATAATATTTAATATTTTCATTTTAGTAAATCAATGAAAAATAACATTTGTATTAAAAAGATTGTTATTTTGCCAATGTGTAGGGGTAATTTAGACTTTGTATAAATTTGCATCCTAGATGGTGATTGCAGAACACAAACTTAATGGTGGCTTTTTTTTGCAATTTCCCCATATAATAACTATATACACCAGAACATACACAGATATTGAAGTTCAACATCAGCAGAAATATTATTGCATACTTTAGTCGAAACTCCGAACGCCATTTCCATATCCTAATCCGGAAATGAAGTGAAACAATCACAGGTACAGAAATAGAATCGAGACTCGAAAGAAAGTTACCTGGCGAAGAAACCCTTCGAGTGTGCCTAATTTTCCCATGGCCATAGCCATTTGACCCATATAGTTGGCCACGTTTCCGGATGATCCGGTGGAACTGGGCGAGCCACTGGCCAATGTCTCGGCCAAAGATTGCTGCAGCGCCTCCATTCCTTGAGACAGAGCATCTTCGGCCTGTTGGGACGATTGCTGCAGGTTATAGATTTGCACTAGTTGTTGCTCGGTTAGAGGTTCCAATTGATTCACCAGAAGCTGCACCAATGTCGGTTTCAGCTTAATAACATGATTTTTTTTAAATTAGACACCGAAAAATGATTCTCGGATTTTATGGACTTTTATGGAAAACAAAACAATTTTTCTCGATTAAAAAATAAAGGAAAAATTACACATAACCCCACTCCAGTATACACGTTTCACACTTTACACCTTCTAGTGTTTTGAGCGTTACCCTTAAAATTTTCATTTTGAGAAGACAGAATTACCCCTCATCACCTATCAAATTTTCATGGAAAAATGATTCTCGGAGCTTTTGGTTTTTCGCAGAAAACAAAACCATTTTCCTCGGCTAAAAAATAAATGGTCCATATTTCTCCTTTAATGTGTTATAATGCATAACAACGAAAAGAATTGCAAGAACTTATTAATCCTAGTTAAACTTATTAATCGTAGTTCCATAGTTACCGATGCACAAAAACTTTTTAATCCTGTATTTTTCAGTCAAACTTATTAAACCCTGACATTTCAGGATATAGAAGTACCCACTTAAAAATTCAGAATATTGAAGAACGGAGCCCCCACTACACACACATACACACACACATCCCGTTCACAGCTATATGGGACTGATACACTCATGGACTGCCTAGACCACACATATTGGTCCATAGCACCAGCAAACACGAACCGTAACTTTAAACTTAACATGGACATGTTAAAGATTCAGAAAAATCTGACCTTAAGAAGCTCGGATGAGCGGAAACCACCAATCCACATAAAACATCGCTCAGCTGGCGTCTTCCACATTCCCGACAAGATATGGAACACGTCTGCTTTTGCCGCGGTGCCTTTCAGCCTGTAAATGTCATCGAAGTGTGTGGTGACATTATCAACAATAGTGCGCAGTTCCGTATCACCAGCATGCGCATTTACGGCAGCTCTTAGTTCGTTTGTGTGCCTATTGTGCTCTTCCAGCCAGCGGGCATATTCTACATCAAACGCCAAGGCACCTGTAACACAAGAATGAATAACCGACTGAAAAATGCATGATGCAAGGGGAGTATAACCAACCCTAACCATTAATAAAAAACAACAGAGAAAAATGTAGAAACTACATATAAGGATTAAAAACTTGATTCGAGTTAATATATTTTAGGGAAAAGTACACACCCAACTATACACATTTTCCACTTAACTACACCTAACTAAGATTTGGGTCATTCAGATACATCCAAGTTTCATAAATTCACACTTGTTAAGTTTTTGGATAGAAAATGTTGATTTTGAAAGTGAAAAGACAAAAATGTCCTTAGGTAAAAATCTAATTTTCAGACATAAAATTTAATTTTAAAATCTAAAATTAGATTTTTAGATCTGAAAATTAGATTTTTAGTTAGATGGCATTTTAAACTTTTCACTTTAAAACTTAACGGGTGGAAATTTATGAATCTTGGGCGTATTTGAATGACCCAAATCTTAGTTAGGTATAACTAAGTGGAAAAGGTGTATAGTTTGGCGTATTTATATGTACTTTTCCCTATATTTTATTATACCAAAGGTTGGTGAGGAAGTGACACTCGTGTAATAAGCATGAGCTCGTTGATGTTCTCTGTATAAGATATAAACATCCGTGTTCTAAAAATCCCTAATTAGTCCCAAGAAGACCCTCTCTTCAAGACTAGCGCCTAGCGTTTTTTTAGAACACTAATAAATATCACCAAAAATGATTGCTACAAAAATAATCAATTACCCGTCTAGAATTGCATAAATTACTGAAACAAAAGGAGTCAAAAGTGTATATTACCGTTTCCACTTATTGATTGTGTTTGGTCTCCCGAGCTTGAAATGAAAATTCCCTAAAATGGAATTAAACAGAGGCATATGAAGCAAAGAGACAATAATAGTGACAGAGAAAATTTTGAAACGGGATAAAGCAAGCTAAACCTGCTGGCGGGCTCGCTGAAGCTCTTGCTCGAGGGTAGTCAGCTTTAGCCGGCTACTTTCTAGCTGTTGCACATAAGCCTGAAAGGAAAAAACCAGCAAAATACGGTTTGTTCAGTCCAACAACATTATTGATCAGAGAAATTAATTTCATTACAGAACATACTTTTTTCCTCAACCGACTTTTTCTGGCGGCTTCACGATTTTGTGCAAGTCTACGTAAGGTCTGTAAGATAGTTATTTGCGTAAGCATATGAGTGGAAACATAATCACAGTCATAATAGCTGAACTACAAAATCATGATATTATTATGAAGTGAAACCTTTTGATCTCCTGGTTTTTCTTTTGATCTGTCACTGGAATCGGAGGCCGCAGCAACCATTAACTGATCAAGCTGTAGATAAAAGTAATCTATTTGAGCATGCAATTATTAACCAAAAACTAATTTCCCTAAATAATAGATTTCTGAATCTAATGTAGTTTTGTATGAAATCACCAAAAGAACAAATAAAACTTTATAGTAAAAGAAACGAATACAATCTTGGATTTATATATTGAATGCAAGAAGTCAGAGACATCACCCTCTGTTTATGATCATCTGTATCTACATCTGTTGAAGTATCAGTCATGTGACCGGTATCTGCCATTTTCAACTCTGCCCAGTTCTCAAGGCAACCACTCTGTCGAGAAAGTAGATTCGGGTTTGTTTCTTTTTTTGCTGGAAAAATTTGAGGGGCCGAAATAACAGCTGACAAAATTTATATCCGAGGGACTACCGACTGGATCACGAAAAAGACGAAAGACTAATGAGTAACGTTACTTGGCTTAAATGCATGAAATATTGGGATCTGATATAGAAGAAAATATGAAATGTGATTAGAATCAGATAGCATAAAACAAAGTTCTGAAGTACAACATGAAACTCAAATACAGATCTTTGGTAAAATTAAATTGACAACCACAAAAGAAAATTAGGTAAGCTTTTCAAAATGAACCATAATATTCCGAAACAGTTTAAACAGTCATTCAGGAGACGGTTAAGTAGGGCTGAAGCAAATTCCAGAGACAAATTATCATTCAACCAATAGCCACTGAGGTAATAATACTATAACAGTTGCTATAGACTTTGGGTCAAAGAAATATAGTGAGACGATCAAACTGTAGAATTCTAATCCTAGTTTCAGCAAGCAAGACCAACAAAAACACTATATAAAGCCTATGGAATGAGCTAATCAGCATAAAGTGTTATCTTCCTAATGATTTTTAGCAATTATTCAAAGCCATATGTACAGAATCGTCTAAACCTGGTTCTTACGGTCAAGCAATCATCAATCTTTTACTTAATAAACAATAATGAGCAATAATAAGCAAAAACCCTTACAAGAAATGACAATCCAAGCTCCACGGAATGATTGCACTCATCACGACGCTCATAAACTGATAAAAATCATTTTGAGCATCTCTGGAAGAAAATACTCCACCATCAAAGAAAAAAAACGGAAACCAAAAATGATTCTAAGCCAAACATTTATTTATATAAGCAGCAACATTGAGAATCCCCACTAATTTACTTTGATGTAATCATTTCACTCGGCTTAACTATTATGCGAAAATGTGAAAGGTTCTAGACCTTGGTGATAATCTCAGAATACATAATATGAATGATACGTTAACAAACATAACATTTGTTCAAGCTATTCTCATCACAGCAAAAGTAACATGTTAAATCAGAAAATTTAGCACGCCTGAATTTGATTCATTTTCGCTAATTCATTTTTGCTAGAGTTGCGCACGTTTAGCAAACCAGAAAAATGAAAGGTTCATTTAAAGCCAATAAACAATAACATTGAATGCCCAATACACATATAATATAAGTCCCTATAACAAAATCGAACTTAGGTCAAACACAAAAATATTCAATAACACCATACATAGGAAGATACTGACATGGAAACAGATACCTGAGGAACACGGCTTGATATCCAAGTTCACGGCCTAGTTATCATTTCAAGCACAGCCTTCAGCTGCGCTACAGCACATGAGCTACCATCACCATCACTGCCACTGCAGCAACAACAACAAAGCACAAAACCCAGAAAAGCTGAGCCCTCAGAGCCTCTTCACAGAACCAGCAACAACCAAATAGCCAAAAACACTCAAAAACTCTTCAACTATAAGCCCAATTTATCAGACCAGACCAAACCCAAATTCTCAATTCCTAAACTGCAATACAAAAAAAACACAATTCAAAACTCATAAAAATGAAATTATGCAAACCCAGATTCAGGAAGCAAAGCAAAACCTCATAAACAAAGAAATTTACCAACAAACCAAACTTGACCCTACCCCAGAAGAATCCAATAAACCCCAAATCCCTCTAAACCTCAGCTCAATTCCCTCCTCCACAACAAACCAACCAAAACCACCGATCAGAGACCCAAAATTAGAAGCAGAACCGAACTAAGGGTCGGTGCCCACAAAGAGCTGATTCTGGAGAAACTGAGAAACACCCAGAAACAAAATCAGAAACAAAACCCTAATTAGTTCAGGTTCATGATGCTATATACTGAATCTCTTTGACTTTTTCGATGCATTATTATACCAGAACATTATTATATCAGTACTCCACAGTAAAGCAAAAAAATAATTAATTCTCTCTTTCCCTCTGAAAAAAATGCAAAAAAGGAAAAAAATTTAACAGACCCACCTCGAAATTCGAAGTTTTTTAAAATTTTCTTTTCAAGAGTAAGAGAGAGAAACCGAGAAGACGAAGCGTGACGCTCAGATCTTCCCAATCTCCTCCACACGTCCTTTTCTTCTGAATAAAAAACTCATTTTTATTTTCATTTTCATTTTCTTCTCTTTTCTTTACTTTTCATTTTGCAGAGTCGCTTGTTTTAAAATAAATCGAATTATTTTCTCTTCATGATAATAATGTAATTATTGAAAACATTCATTTTATTACATCTAATCCTCGTTTTATTACAACCAAATCTGATCTTACAGCACGTGCTATGTGGATCTTGTAATAAATTTTCATTTTTTTAATCAATTTTTCATCTTATTTTAATTAATCTTATCAATTAAATTATAATTTTAATATGCGAGAGTTCCATTGACCCAATTTATCTTTCAAAACTCATTTTATGTACATGTTATTTTTTAGCGTGATTGTTTTTGGACAGTAAATTTTACGTAATATGTAGGGTCAACTTTACATAAATTATCTGGAGAAATCTCATTATCAAGAAATTTTAATTTTGTATGTCACTTAAATGAAAATTATTATCGGTGTTCTAAACTCTGTAATCGTTTATGTGAAATATAAATTTTCCCTTAATTCTCGGTTCAAGTGTTGGTTAAGAATAGGAACCGAAAATGATTTTAGTAATGACCGGTTAAAAGAGGATCGAGTCTTAACCAAAACTGATTTGAAATTTTACCTTTTTTCAACATTGCTTTTTCTCCTTTCACATTTCAATTACCACCTCTCAACTTTTCAATTCAACCCATTTAGCCATCAACACCTACCCCTCTTTCAATTAAACAGAAAATTAGCATTAAAAGTACCATCATTCATTTTGTTCCCCACATCTCAAAACCTCATACAAACTTTAGCGCTATCCGCAACAAAACTTCCATCTCTCTATAAAATTCGAAATCCCTACCAAATAATCCATAATCCTTTCCCTCAAAACAACAATAGATCACCAACATCACCCAATTCCCCCATAAACCAGAAAATCAATTAACTCAATAACCTATCATCGATTAGAAGAGGACCGGGTCCCAACCAAAATTTCACTTGGCATACAGAAAATTCAATCAAAACCCATAATAAAACTTCACTTGCAGTTCTTGGTTGAAGATGTTCTGATCGACGATGGCAAAGTGAAACATACGCGACAGAGAAGAAAATCAGGCCTAAGACAACGCGGGAGCCGTGTAGGTTGGACGACGCCGGAAGCGAAGCGGGGGCAGAGGACTCAAACGAGACGAAGAACTCCGG
The DNA here is from genome assembly GCA_036897365.1 of Geranium brycei. Classification (NCBI taxonomy): domain Eukaryota; kingdom Viridiplantae; phylum Streptophyta; class Magnoliopsida; order Geraniales; family Geraniaceae; genus Geranium; species Geranium brycei. Next base: position 3,441 of record JAYMTP010006792.1, on the reverse strand, counting down.
CGAGGCTCGAGACAAAGGACAATGGAGATGAAGGCTAGTTCAACCGACCATGCCAAAAATTGGGTCGAACCAGCGATCAAATGCAAAATCGTAATTTTAATTTTATGCGAAAAGATTAATATACCTTTAGACTTTAACATAAATAAGTTATTTAATGGAATAGCGAAATCATGATTTCACAACAAATGGTACATAATTTATAACATCGATAATAATTTATATTTAAAAACAAATGTTATATAATTTATAACATCGATAATAATTTATATTTAAAGTGACCTACAAAGTTTAAGAAAATGTTAATATACCTAATATGACTAGGTTTCTCCAAAGTAAAATGTACCCTAACTTATATTTTCTCGTAAGATTTGAACATGAGTTAAGTCAAACTTCACTTGACATCTATATGTCTATAAATATTATTTTGGTGCTGTAATAACATATTTTTAAAATATGTTTAAACGATAGATAAATTTGTCAACGTTCAAAGCGGTAGGTACGAAGATTCAGAGTACGTAAAATAATAAGAGAAAAAATCGAATTTTTGCAATAAAATGGTCAAGGGGCAGTATGGTAAACACACTCCACGAACATATTTAAGTATATAAAAGAATATCCTCACGATTCCTCAGAATTACAGCAACACCACTGGTACTTGACTTGTGCGTTTTTCTTGAAAATTGCTGGAAATGGTTTTTTTTTGTATTTTAAGAGAAAAAGGAGGGTAATTTGGGAAAGCAGAAAACGTGGAGCCGATGAGTCATATTAAAGCATAATAGCGTCTTCTAGTTTGGGCTCTTGGAATGGTCCACTGGGCCTATCTGAGGCACAGGCCCAACTCTGGAAAATTTTGGATCCGATTTTCTTTACCATTTATTTTGTTGGGCTTAAAAAGAAAATAAAAGATGATAGAGATGAAGCTACTGGGCCCAGCACTAGCTTCTGGGATTTATTTGAAAACATGTCAAATCATATTTACCGCATTAATTATTTCGGGCAGTGAAATTTCAGGTATTTAATATGTGGCGGGACCACATATTAAATATGACGTGTATTTCTATTACGACAAGACAAACCTTTTAACGAGTCGTTCAATTTTACGTTTGTTAAATATTTAAATCGAGCAAGTTGTAATCGACGTTTAAGTTATATTCAAACTTAATATTAAATTTATTTAATTCATTTTTAAAAAATTGTAAATATTTATAAGGAATTTAATTAAATTAATTCTAAGCTAACTCCTTTAATATTTAACGAAATATATTCATATTTTTATTTTATTTTTGATAAATATTTCTACGGAGAGTTAAGTCAAGCTCGTTCGAAACGGCATTATTCTTCCGAGCTGAACTCCTTCAAATTGAAGCTTTATTGGACCTGTTTATACTCTTAACCTAATCACTTCTAAGATGTACCTTGTGGCTTCATAGATACTGCTAAAAATGAATCGTAATAATAATTATAATTATTTACGATTTAAAGTTGCTTACCTTTATTGGGTGTGGGGACCACTTTTTTTGAGCCGACAATATTAGTACGGCCGATGTCTGCCTTTTTGTGTTGATTTTGTGATTTCTATTTTGAGATATTCCAAATTATTATATATGAATTATAGCAGAGCCGAGCTCGGTTCCAGTTGCCGGTAGCCGGTAACCACCTTTCTGTATGATGCCAGCGTAGTGACGTCACGGCGTGTACCATAGCTTCCTAGAACGCTACGTGGTGAAATTGCGGGCTCTCAATTTGTTGGTGTCCTCCGTACTTTTCACGCGCATCACAAGCGATTAAAGTCACTAAACTCAAAAGTTACGTATTTCTTTTGGAAGGAAAACTCATTTTATTTAACAGGTGACTAACCCGGCATCAAGCCGGACAGTTGAGGCAACGTTTGGTTGGACAAATCCCGCACTATGGTCCCAACTACTGTTAGTTAAAGCATACTTGGCTGGTTCATGAACCACTGAATTACAAGAACGACAAACAAATGATATAGATATGCATGTACCTAAGAGAGAGTATTCGGCGACAGTCTGAGATGATGCCTCCAAAAATGTTTCTGACCTGAATCTCACGCCTGATATGGTCTACTACCCAAAGGCAATCAGATTCAATCACTGCTTCTACCATGTTTCTCCCTTAGACCTATGAGAGTGCTTCCCTGACACCCACGGCCTCCACCTCTTCTGGGAGGAGATGTCCCGTGAAACGTCTTCAAAATCCCCCTATTAACTGACCCTCTAAATCCCTACATGCGAATCCTACACTCCAATATCCCCTCTCTGTTAAGTACTTGATTACGATAATTTGGGTTTAGTTTCGACTATTGTCTCATGTAGCTTGCATGCATTTATTTTATTTTTTTATTGACAAATTGTATGAGAATTTGGATTCGACTATGTTATAATAAAGTAAGACAACACTAAATTTATGACTTTTAAGAATTATTAAAATTATTGTGCTTATATATACATATTTTGTAATAAATATTTTTTAGCTTTACGCATGTATAGTATAGTAATATATATTAGTCTCTTAGTAACTAAAAAACACATTTTATCAAGTTAATAAAATATGTATAGAATTAAATCGTTATTTTTAAATATTCCTTAAAACCCCTTTCCCCATTCATATATTAATTAAGGCTCGAACTTCTGACCACATGTTAAGAAAAAAAACAAAAAAGCCATTTGGTCACTCAACTTTTGTTGTATAATTAAGATTAATTTATAATTCAATGAAATATCAAATATGTGTAATTTTAGTGAAACTGGCAGGCACAACACAAGGAGGGGAGGGCAGAATTAAGGGCTCTACAGAAATCAGTGGGTTGGGGCTCGGGTATTAAGAGTGAAATCTCTAGTTTCTATGGAAACCTCTTTACTGGGAGTGGGGTGGACTGTAGGGAGGTGGTGGAACGTGTACGTCCGGCTATTTCAGCTGACCAAAATGCCTCCTTACTACGGCAAGTGGAGGAGGATGAGGTGAGAGTGACACTTTTTGGGATGGACTCGTGCAAATCCCCCGGATATGATGGGCTAAACCCGAGTTTCTACAAGGCAAACTGACCAATGATGAAGACAACCTTGGTCGAAATAGTGCAGAATTTTTTTCCGGTTGGGAACTTTGCCGGAGGGAGCGAATGAGACAAATATAGTCCTCATTTCAAAAAAGAAGAGTGCAGATTCCCTTGGGGACTACAAACCAGTTGGGTTATGCTATGTAATTTACAAGATCATATCTAAAGTGCTGGTAAACAGATTCAAGGAATCATTGGACGGGATCATCTCGCCATCTCAAAGTGCTTTTGTCCCAGGCAGGTTAATAACTGATAACCTAATAGTTGCGGCCGAGGTATTAAACCATGTGAGATGGAAAGCTTAGGGTAACAACGAACTGATGGCACTCAAGCTTGACATGAGCCAAAACTACGACAGGGTGGGA
>JAYMTP010006791.1:0-11703 GCA_036897365.1 Geranium brycei | reverse complement strand
TCTCACCTCAGCTCAGAATTCCCTTATCAAAATTATTCCATGATTTCACCATTTATGCACGCTCCATGATTCCATGATTCCATCTTGGCATAATCGGCAGAGACTATCTTTATTATTCCATTTTGCCATATGCATTTGCTTACATAGGATATGTAATTAGTTATATAATTCCATGATTACTCCAGGTTTAGATAATCCATGTTTCAAACACGTTCCATTTTATGTTTCCATGATCCCAATATTGCATAACAATGTTAGTTGTCCATGCCCTGTTATTTCCCATGTTAATTTTCCTAAATCCCTTCCCTCCACTGAGATATAGTGCTCACTTCATGTTTCCAACACACAATAGTACTGACTTATTAGTACGATTTCCAATAAAATATTCACTCACTTTTGTTATGATTTCATAGCAGTGAATGACCCCACACCACATTTGCTTGAAAGTGAAAGACCTCATTCAGAAGATAGCACCTTTTTACAAAATGTTATGCAGAACAGGTGAGGGGTAGGGGAGAAGGCTATGAACGAAAGTGGAAAATTAACAAGGTCTTAGCCGAAGAAGGATTCTACATTGATTCCATTGGTATGTAATCCTATAAATTCAGATCCATTCATATGTAATTACAATTCTTTATTTCCATTTCGTATCATGTTACGTGTTTTCATCCTTACATAATCAAAACATGAAATTATGTGATTTTGTACAAAATGGAATTATAGAATTATTAGAATTGTGAGATGGAATCATTTGAATCGTGAAATGGAATCATGGAATCAATAGAATCATGAAATAGAATCTTGAGATTATGTGCAAATTCCATTTTAGAATTGTGCATTCCATGATTCCATTTGCACATAATCTCATGATTCCATTTCATTCATAAGACTATTCAAATGATTCTTTCATTCTATTCTTCACAAAATCACATAATTCCATTATTCGATTTTGTACTTATTTCTATGTCTCATTAGGTAGTAGAGTTTCTTAATTTTTGATAATAATTTTCTGAATATTTCTTTCAAATTCAAATTCTTAAAATCATGCTAATTTATTTCTCAATTTCCAATTTTAATGCATTTCATTTATTATCATAATCAAACGCAATGACCATCATACTTTTTTTATTGATTTAATGGAATTTTAATTAATGAAATCATAGTAGAATCTAGACCTTTAATTGATTACATCTATTGGATGTAATTTATTCTTATATTTGTATTTAATCAACCATTTGTAGTGGAGCGCATCCCTATTGATAATATTTATTCTCAAATTCAATACAGTAATCTAAGAAAATACAAAATCAAATCGTAAAAAGAGAAGTCTAAAATTGTCAACAACCCACAATAACGTTACTGATGTTGAATTTTTTAAATTAATACATAAATTTTTTTTGCCAACTTAAAATATTGTTGTTTTGCGATTTAAATGAAATATCTTAATTAGACGAAGTCTCAAATTTTAAATTGTTATAAATAAATAAATGTCATATAAACATCACTCCGGAATACATATTCATCAGTGAGATTTGAACACCTAATTTATAAAACTCACTTAATTAACCATAATATATCTAATGAGCGCGTAATTCTTTTCATTACATACTTCACCATCCTCAACTATGTGACAGTACTGTCGATTACATGGACGATAGTAAATACCCATCAGTTTTGAAGAAGAAAAATATATAGTTGTAGTAAAATAGATTTTTTGAAATGTGCAAGTAAAGCAACCACCACACAGAAGAGGCATTAATGGAACCCATTAATTAGCATCATCTACCAACAAACAGTTCCAATATATGCACAACACACATTTTCTCTTGTCGATCCTCATCAACAAGAATCATAATCATATATGGCGAGCAAGAACAAGAATAGCAGCAGAGTGACGGTGGCGTCGAAACTGACGGCGGTGTCGAGCGAACCGGTGAGCCCGGGCACGACCCACCGGTTCTCGGCGCTGGACCACGCCATGGGCCTCCACACCGCCCACGTGGTCTTCTACTACCGGACCAACCCGTTCGGGTCGTTCGACCTGAACCCGGTCCGCGTGACCCTGTCGGAGGCGCTGTCCGTGTACCCGCCCGTCACGGGTCGGTTGGTCCGAGGGGAGGACGGTAACTGGGAGGTCAAGTGCAACGACGCGGGTGTTCGGGTCCTGAGGGCAAAGGTGGGGGCCACTCTCGATGAGTGGCTGAGATCAGCCGATGGGGACGAGGAGAGGGATCTGACGGCCTGGGACGCTATGCCACAGGATCCTTCCATGTGGTCGCCTTTTCGAATACAGGTACCGATCTCATTTTTTTCTTAAAATTTTCTCTTTTAGATATAGCTACACTCAATTATTCAAAATACCAACTCTTCTAATGAATGTTGGTTTTTTTTTAAATTTTTTTACAAATGTCTCATATAACTTCTTAAAATTAAATACCAAAACCCAAAAAATCATAATCGGGCTGAAAAATCAAATATTTGAAGAGTTTGGGGATGGAAACTTTAAATCTTCGGAAGCTATGACTTAAAGTTTTACAAATCTTGAATATTTGTGTTTTAAATTAAAGGGGTGTCAAACTGTTATTGTATTTCTATTGTTATTTAAAATAGGTTATTTATTTTGATTTATATTGAGGAAGAAAAGAAGATGAAAACAACATGATTAGGGGTTGCAACAGTGTGGTTTTAAGTTTTAGTGAACTCAGCCTTGTCCAGGTATAAATTCTTGATGAGGACGGAGATTCTCCTTACCCAATTCTTATCTCTAAAATATGTAATTCATTGAATAAATCAATATATATATAATATATATTTTTAATATATCGAGTATGAGGCGAGACGGGTGATGAGTTTCTCCATCCACTGAGATGCGGGTTACTCATTTTGTAATTCATAAATTTTGGGAGTACGAGGATAGACGGGGGATGAGTTTCTCCATCCACTGAGATGCGGGTTACCCACTTTGTAATTCGTAAATTTTTGAGCGAGGACATCAGGTCTCCATCGGGTTTAATTTTTTTTTTATTTTAGAGCAACAACCATTAATGCAGGAGACTCTTTTAACTATGAAAGTAAAAATTCAAGCATAATTAATGAATGTTTATTTATTGGGTTGGTTTGTTGATAGTATGTAATGGTTTGAATTGGGGTTGGTGATGGTTATGGATTGAATGCAGATAAATGAGTTTGAAGGAGGAGGTGTAGCCGTTGGAGTGAGCTGCCTTCACATGCACGCAGACCCTACCTGCTCAACCCTCCTCTTCAATTCCTGGTCCCACTTCCGCCGCCGCCAACCCCTCCCCTACCCTCCCATCTTCCACCCCTTAATGCCTAGGACCACCCCTACCCCTCATCTTCATCACTACTATGCCACCAAACTCAACTCCACGCCCACAACACAAGTACCCCTGTCCTCCACTGCCACCTTCAGCTTCTCCCATTCATCCATCCTCCAATCCCTTCACACATTCCCTCACCCCGCCACCCCTTTTGATCTCCTCGCCGCCCTCTTCTGGACCCGCCTCAAACATCCCTCCCTCTCCCTCTGCCTTGACTTCCGGAAGCCCCCCCTCTCTCCAGGCTACTTTGGGAATGCTCTCCACTTCTCACAACTCTTCATGGGAGAGGAAGACATGAAGCTGGAGGAAGCGGTGACGATGGTGCATACCCACGTCGCCAGTCTCGGGGACCAGGACTTTCAGTCTTCCATACAATGGTTGGAGTCGCAGAGGGAAGAGGGAGGGAGATTTGCGCCTCCTTCCAGAATGTACGGCCCTGAGCTCACATGCGTCAGCATGGAACACATGATCGTTCCTAATGGATCGCTCGCGTATGTGGCGGCCTTTGACAAGGATGAAGAGCCAGTTCATGTATCGTATCAGATAGGGAATATGGAAGGGCAAGGGTTGATAGTTGTGATGCCCTCTCCGGAGGGAGGGATGGCGAGGAGGGTGGCGGTGACACTTCCGGAGGAGGAAATGGCAAAACTATTTGAAGATGAAGCTATCCTCAACCTCAAACCAACAATGCTACTAAGTGGCTCCAAATCAACCATCTGATGATGTCATGTATTTCTTATCCTGATGATATTCATGTTCAATTACACAACCACAATAACAAATGGGTACATGTAATTCTTTAGTAGAAAACTTACCATCTTTGATCACAGATTGTTGTGAAAACTTCAAGTTGACAAATAAAGGTCCTGAAATGCTTAAGAAAACAAAAAAAAATTAGTGAACTGAAGAGCTACAAATTTCAAAATATATAACCATAGTAGGGAAGTTGAAAATACAATAATATCAGAAAATATAGGAATTATTTGTCTGTGGATTACAAATATTGCAAGAAGAGTCCATCTAGTTCAACTTGAGGCACTTGACTAACTAAATCCAACATCATTTTTCATTCTCTCACAAAATACTAGCACTGGTCAGAATGTAGAGCCATTGAACCCAAAGAAGGAGCGCTGGAATCAATAAATACATGGAAGATAGTTAGTAAACAACAGATATATGAGTTTTTAGAAAGCTACAGCGCAGTGACAAGTTGTATGTGTAAATCCAACTTTCTGTAATGTGTAAGCAATCCAAATGGTATAATGCAGAGCACCAAGACAGGTTTATCTTTGGGCATATCAAACAATGATGGATGAGTAACAAACTCGGGTATTGGAGTTTCATTTATCGAGGTTGAAGGGGCAGTGTGAAGAGCGAATTCACAAAAGCCGTCCTTCTCATATGTTCCAATCCCAGCCAAGTAAAGCCCTATCATCTTGGTTCGGAAACAATCACAAGGTTCAACCTTTTACATTACTCATCCATCAGTCAGAAACCTCTTTTGGAAGGATGAAGACCGAGTTATTATTTTCTATGGTTCGCTATCAATAGATATTTTCTTCTCAATGTGTATTCTTAACAAAACTGTTGCGTTTTATTGACTTGTGTTATAAATTTAAAAAAATAAAATAACAGTAGAGGATTGATCATTTAAGTTACCTCAACATCATAAAATTTGATGTAGAATCGGGAGCTGTCAATAGAAAGCTTGGTTTGAAGAATATCTGCAATAGTTGAACTCAATTTCCCGTTGACAGTGGGTCCAAGGCCCCCGATAGAGATCAACTCTCCATAAGCCGCTGGCTCTTCAGTGCCAGCAAAAGCAATAGGCACTGACCCATTCAGCAAAATCATCACATACTGAAGATATAACAGAGAGATTAATAACTTTGCACAAAACAAACCCTCTCTTTTGACACACTAGCACATTTCAGGTATTGCAATTTCAGTAAAGCTATGAACTAAGGTGAAGAAATATCTTCCAAACCAATTACCCTCCATGGTTCAAATTTCGACACCAATTAATGAAGTATAATGTTTTCAGAAAACCCATTAGAGGGTAAAAATGAGAAGTCAATTTCATGATCGATGAGCATAGCAATAAGAAACAGAAAGGAAGTTAAAAATTTGATTGATTGATTGATTGATTGAGAAGAGTGAAAACTGACAGATTGAGGTTTGCCAATGATCTTGGCAACGGCATGAGTGGCGTCCTTGAGAATGTCGGAGGCCAGCACAGTGTCCACAGGCAAATTTGTGTACAGATTCAACGTCGGCATCGAAAACCTCTCTCTCTCTCTCTCTCTCTTGTGTTCTTTCTGGATAACGAACGTCTCCTCCTCCGCACCTTTTGTATTTCTCCTCTTCACCCAACTTTTGACCTCACAATTCACAAATGTAATAATATTAGGTTGCAACTTGTTTTATGTTGTGTCTTGCCAACATAACTCAATTTACTCCCAATTTAACTTTGGTGAATTAAATATTAATTAATGGAAAATATATAAATTATCCCGAAATCCAAATTTTAATTAATTAAATGGAAAACAACAGGATAAATCATAAATTCCAATGTTAATTAAAACTGAATATTAATTAATCATCTATTTAGGAATAAACTTTTATTCCTAAATTTAATAGTTACGTAATTCTGATTCAATTGCAGTCCAGTCAAATTAAGAAATTTAAATATTTGATAAAAGGTTTAGAAAACTCCAATGAAGATAATAATATTCAATCCCATCTCATATTTGATATATATACAAGTTAAAACATATTTTGGTGGGTGAAAACAGAATCTAAATTACCATTCATACTGTAGTAGGAAAATAAGTTGAGAATTATGTTCTTTTATGAGTAGTGCAAAAAACTTATAAAGAGCCAATATGATTCTGGGATAAACATGTCAAGCTTTCTTCAGATGATAAATTGTCTCTTCAAGACTCCTAACATGTGCTCTCCTTCAATACATTCCAAGGTTGCCTTGCCAACAATTTATACATAACAGCAATAGAAGAAAGTTACAATAAACAGCTAGCTTTACATGAAATGAAACGATTTAGCCTCTATCCCCTACCTGGAACTAGATTGAAACAAGTTGCTCAGAGCCTGTAACCACCATAGCCTCCACCACCAGACGATCCATATCCATCATAGGACAACGAAGATGAGGAGTATGATGTATTTCCCATTTGAGAGTAGGATGGCCTCAACCCAGAATCCATCTGCCCGCCGTACCCACTTGAAATTGGTGCTTTTGGACTGTTTACAAATTCCTGCCAGATTAACAAAATAATTGTCAGTAATATTTCTTAGTAACGAATTATACTGGCATTTCATAGGTAACTGATACTGTGGCTGGACGGTCGGTTGCTCGAGGGGTCACGCGAAGTTTCCCTGAGCTTCTTCCCGCGTCCTTGAAAGTTTACAGAATATTCTACAAGTCTAAACATATTTTTCAGAAACTTGCCAAATCGTCACTCACTAATTCCCAACATTTGCCCGAATAGGGATCGATTCATGTACATGTACCTTTATAATGCATAATACCTACAACATCACAATGAAAACACGAAACCTACAGCATTACCTGATGAAATCTAAAGCACCACATGATGTCTATCTGCAGTTTTCATTATGTGATGCATATATTTCATGATTTGCAGGAGTGTATTTTTTAGGAGGGTTTGTACCCAAACCTCCCTCTACCATTTTATATATATCTAAGAATGGGCAGCATTCCAAAATTATATGTTAAGGTCCCAGAATAAACTTGGCCAGTGGCCCAGCGCAATTAATCAGACGTACTTTGGAGGAACATTAAACATTTAAACTCTACAAATTACAGAATCAAAAGAAAAAAGAGTTTCAGAATGAAAATTTTTGACGGTCCAATCTAACTTAGGCGAAGAGGCAACATGTGCCTCTTAGTAACAGCAATATACCGTTCTAGAGAAGCTAGACATCACGTATGCATTATAAAATGCTATTGTTACACTGAATAAATATTACAATATCAAAACTGAAAGAATAAATTAAACGAATCTTTCTCTTACCTGAATCAGTTGATGGGCCATTTGCACCTGTGTTGAGGTGCCTTTGATCTCCACGGTGATCTCATCAGGTGTCCCTCTGCTCTCTTGAACAGTTAAAACAGCTCCACTAGTACGCCGGATGTACGCAATGTTAGCACCTCCAATACCAATGATATCCTCAGCATGTGAAAGTGGAATTTGCATAGTTTGTGCAACCTATGGACAGGAAACAACATCAAATACTGATTCCAGGTGTAAAGCAAATCCCTTTCATTGGTGAGCTTAACTCGCACTTTTTAATGCTCAATACACTCGTGAATTGCTACAAGTTTCTAAGAAAACATTGATGACACATTGCGGAATAAGAAATGCCGAGTACACATCCATGTGAGGCATTAAGAAAGTTTGAGTAGATATAACCAACCTGAGTGACAATAGGTGCACCAGCACGACCAAGTCCTGACGAACGTATCCCAGGAAGACCTAGATCTTGTCCATAGAGTGAAATTCCAGGTTGTTTGTGTGGTTCCAATTGACGTTCAGGATCGAGATACAAAGACTCCCTCCTTGTAGAAAGAGGATAATCATTGCCAAGTCCAGGCTGAGAAAGAACATATGACTTCTCATGCAACGGCTCTGTGTGGCGGTCTTGCGTGACTGTTTCGTTGTGCTAAAGATGAAAGCAACATTAGCTAGCATACTACAGATCCTCCTCCCCAAATGAAGTAGAAAATAAATATGGGTAAAGCATAATTCGTTGGAAGCAGACCAATAGGTAGCCTAACAAAAGAAGAGGGGGGAAAGGAACATGCAAAGCTTACAGTCTTCTCAAAAAGTGGAAGCACACTATGATCAACCAAGAACTTCCTTAGATGCCCCACTACTGCTTCTAGTGCCTTTAGAACCTTCAAAGCTTCTCCATGCAACTCTACAATCCTCTCATCTTTCGTGGCATAAAATGGCACTTCATCTGAAACCATAAATTTAAGACCATGAATCATTTTGGACACATTGCACGCAAATTGGATAATAGATACAATTAGAAACAATGAGCAGTCATGAGATCTACATAACGACCGAAACATCAATAATACTTTTTAAGAAATTGTGGCCTAGCTGTAAGAAACTAACTCTTGGTAGTTTAGGTTGACCGTGGGACAGCAAATAGATGAACTTATGATATATCCTAGAGAACCCAATTAACCGCAGATCTTGTGGAAACTCCAGATCTTTTGTATGATGTGTTCCATGAGAATGACCACTGGAAATCTCAGCACACACAATTTCAAATGGCTTCTGATCTATCTTCAGTATAGGCTGGAGCTACTAGTAAATCCAAAACCAATGGGATATTCTATTAAGACAGAATCATTGGAAGTAGTTTGAACCACACATCAACTTAGCAGTTTAAATTTCTGTTTCTATCAAAGAGATTTGCCACCCTATACCCAGAGAATTACTGTCAAACACTGCGGTTCATTTACATCCTGGCTTTCATAATTTCTCCTGAAGGACCTGACATTCCAAATACAGCAGACCCACCACAAACAACTTTGGCAAAGCTGAGCTGATCATACATATCTCCACACATTCTACATCTGTCAATTAGCCCCATCCCCATGACACAAGCTTCTTAGCACTTCTACAAGAAGCTTCTGAAATTACATAATGGAACTGCGCTGAAAATAAAGTGCTAAAATTTCAACCACAATATACCCCAATTATTTTCTTCATCAGCATGACTTTTGTCTGTGGTATAGACCATAAGTGCTACTGCTTCAGGATAGCACTAAAAATCCTTCAGTACAAGATTTCAAAAATAAGTCGAGTGAAACCACATTAAAGAGTATTCACATTGTTACATGGTCCCTCTACTTGTGCTACGATTGAGACTTTCTTTCTACGTCATGTGTACATTATGACGTAAAATAAACAAAAGTCTCAAGATGAGTCATTTAGTTCTGATTGAAGGATGTCTGGCACACAACTAATATGACAACTTCATCATAAGCAATTCCGAAGGACTTTTTCATGACCAAATTCCTATCCAGAGCTTCAATCCATTTCTTTATCTTCACAGGAACTGTAAATTTTGTAACAAGTTGGGGGAGGGGCAAGAAAGTTCTGGATTCTAGCAGACGAGGCATTATCATCACAGTTATTTTGAGTAATATATCTGGAAATGGAACCCAAGGATTGGCCTACCTCTAAACATGAGAATCTTTTCCTAATCAAACAGCAAATAAGGATATCATGCTTAACACACTTCTCTTTCTAATGGTCGGCCAAATACACTCACTCTGCTCATTCCATGTTCCCAAAGAGACGTAGATCATCTTTCACAGTGAGAGCTAGTGCAATGATTTCTGCCTAGGGCTCCAAATTAAGTGATAAACAACCATGGCTCTAACATAGTTTAAAAAACATAACACTAGTCCCATAACTACTGGGGCACAGATCTCTCCAGTTCTGCAAACCTGATTTTGTTAGAAATTAAATTCAACCAAATAACAGAACAAGAGAACACGTAACACAACTAATATAAGGGCATTGAACACCAAAATTATCAAAAAAATAAAAAATTGGACAAACACAACAGTGGACAGGCGTACATAAGAATACAAGTGAATGGCCCACATCAAAATTCCTACAGGAGTCCAAAATCGTAGTTCTAAGTCATATAAAACAAGTAAAATGCACTAAACCAGGAAAGAAGAACCATTGCTATTCGACTAACTATTAAGTTTGAAAGAACCCATTAATAACAAAATAAACCCAAAAAAATTCAAAAATAAACGATGATGATGGAGCATTCAAACACATACCTCCTGACAACACGCGCACGGATGCACCACTGCTCTCCTGTATTGCCTTAATTGATGAACCCTGTTTTCCAATCAAATTAATGGCTTGTGTAGATGCCATCAATAAACGGATTGAACAAAATGCAACTCCAGCAGGCCCACTCTCACTCTCACTCTCAGATAATCCAGAAACACGTTTGAAAATTCTTATAACAGCATCCATGGCGGGTGATAGAGGTTCCTCTGGCTCTTCCTTTCCTGATACCAACACCTAAAAGGAATTCAAATCAAAATTAGTGCGAGCGGGATTTGAAATTCAATATAATTGTTTCATGTTTTCATTATTGTTGAACACCGAAATAATAAAAAGCATTGCTATGTACATTTTTTTTTCTGTTTTCATGCACTTAGTCAGCAGCTGAATTAAGGTTTTGGTTGTCTAGGGAGTGCTTGGTCAAACATGTAACTGGTTCTACAAGTATAAGAAGGTGGGTTCTGAATTTATGCAGTTATGAACAGATCTTAATGATTTTAAACTTGAGAAGAAGCTGGGTCACTATATCTCAGGCAATAGCATGGTTATGTTAGTATATGGTGTTCAAACCAATCAATAATTTAAGAAAATCTCTTTCACTAACTGGTTTATACCACCCAAATTGGCCAACAGCTTACATGGTTCAGGTCCAGACCCAACCTATTGGCGATCACAGACTCAACATTTTAGCAGCTACTGGAAAAAAAGAAATCAATCTCTTGTGTATTCATCAATGAAGGAAACAGGTGAGAAGAAATAGAGAAAGCGTGGACTCACAATACGATCGGGAGTACCAAGAGCACCTTCGAGAACACGGACGCGAGCTTGGGTCTCCTCGCACATCTTCTTGATGAGCTCGCCCTTGCGACCAATGATGCTACCGACCTTGAGGACCGGCACGATGAGCCTAAACACGCAGTGGCCGGGCCAACCAGGCCATCTCGATGAGGGAGCTTCACGCTCCGCCTCCTCCTCCTCCTCCTCCTCAGGGTCCTCGTCGTCTGCTTTGGTGTCGAGAGCTGATCCGGAGACGAAGATGGGTGTGACTGAGAGTGGGTCGTATTCAGGGACCGCCGGTGAACCATTCTCGGCACTGGCCATTCCCAGAGACAGATTAGGGTTAAAGGTTTTGGAGGGAGAGAGAGAGAGGTTCTTAATTCGCTGCGATGAAAGAAACACTCAATTTAGGGGTTTTAGGGGGCTACGTGAATGTGCCACAAATATCATTCTTAATTTTGGTTTATATTATATTAAATTATTTATTTAACTTCTTATTTAATTATTATAAGAAGTTTTGTGTTACTGACTAATTTTATGAATTTTTTGCGGGCAATTTAAAGAAAAAGCAAATTTTATTAATTAAATAGCAACTAACCCGGCATCAAGCCAGACAGCTAAAACTACAAATGGTGGGACATACCCCTCACCATAATCCAAGCTACTGTTAGTCAAAACAAATTTGATTAATTCGTGAGCCATTTGGTTACGAGCAA
>JAYMTP010006790.1:0-11704 GCA_036897365.1 Geranium brycei | reverse complement strand
TGAAACATTTTTATATTCCACTTGATATAAGTTTTTAGAAATAGATTGATGCGAGGTTGATAAAACTCAACTAAAACAATAGAGTTTGATGGAATTACGGTTACGACAAAATTCATATATTTATTGGAGAATTTATATTTCTGATTCAACCAGTAGAAGACGGAATAATTAAATTTACCATAAATCCGTCTCAATCAGCATAAGTTTATTTAGATATGAAATATTAATTAAATAATAAATATACTCTTAATTCGTTACATTTATATTTAAGTTCATTCGTATTCTTATTTGTTTATGAAACATGGTAACTTGAGCTCGTTTTTTAAATTTTGTTTTCAAACATAAATATGACCCTAATAATGATTTAGGTCAAGCAAATTGCCTTGGGTTGTGCTCAAATTTACTTACCTAATATCCGAGGTTAAGACGTAAGTGTGTATTTATATCAAAAACCTCTCTTTTTTTTAATTTTGAAATAGAAGACGAAGAAGCTCAATTCAATTCCGAGCGCGACAAATCTTTTTTTTCAAATAAAACAAAACACATCGATAACAGAGAGGAAGCGGAAGAGACGATCCAGCGGCGGAGCATCGAGAGCGCCATGGCCGGAGACGCGACCGGACACGGCGGAGCTTCACCGCCGGAGAAGGCGGAGGCTCAGTACGTGGGGGCGAAGACGTCGGTGTGGTGGGACATAGAGAACTGTCAAGTCCCAAAGGGAAGCGACGTTCACGCCATCGCCCAGAACATCAGCTCCGCTCTCGTGAAGCTCAACTACTGCGGCGCCGTCTCCATCTCCGCCTACGGCGACACCAACCGCCTCCCCGCCGCCGTGCAGCAGGCGCTAAACAGCACCGGAATCTCCCTCAATCACGTCCCCGCCGGTCAGTTTTTGATCATCGGCTCGATTCGATTGTGTTTCTGAATCAATCTGTGTGTTTGTGTCTGTGTTTGTGTTTGTGTGACGCGTGATTTGCTTCTTGAGTTCTGGTTCGTCTTGCTTTTGTCTTGCTAGGGTTTAGTGTAATGTAGTTGCATCGGTGTTGTGATTGTGAACGATGATCTGTGACTGTGTCAAGCTACTAGGATCTGAATCTGATAGTGGTGATTGGTGAATTTGGGGGGAAAGTTAGGTCTAGACGGTTTTGGGTTTCAATTTGAAAGAACAATACTGGATGTAGCAAAATTGCTATCACTTTGGATCATTTCACTGTCAATAAAATTCAAATCCATTTGACTTTGCTGCTACGTTTACGTTTAGTGGCTGACGCGAGATCGCAGCATTGTTACTCAAATTTGGGGATCATGCTCGCCCTGTTCTGTTTTCACTGTGCGGTTGATTGGTTTCGTCTTTGCCTTAATTTTGTAACAGGTATCATGAGCATGCATTTGGTCATGAAAAAAAATTAGGGCAAAAGAATTACTTCACTACACCTAAATATGGTCGTTTCACACTTGCCACTAACTATTTTTTCTGTTTTTAGTACCCTAACTTGTATTGTGGGACATTTCATACTATTTTGGGACAAAATTTAGCCTCAAAATGTCCCAAAATACAAGTTAGGTACTAAAAAAGAGGAAAAAGTAGTTAGGGTAGCAAAGTGTGAAACAACCATAGTTAAGTGTAGTAAAGTGTCATTTTCCCAAAAAAATACGCATGGGGTTTGATTTGGTTTTCATACCAGGTGTGAAAGATGCAAGCGACAAGAAAATTTTGGTCGACATGTTGTTCTGGGCAGTGGATAACCCTGCGCCCGCAAATTACCTGTTGATCTCTGGCGATAGGGATTTTTCTAATGCTCTCCATCAGTTGCGCATGAGAAGGTACAATATTCTGTTGGCACAGCCACAGAAGGCATCGGCGCCCCTTGTTGCTGCAGCAAAGAGTGTGTGGCTATGGACAAGTCTTTGCGTTGGAGGGTCTCCTCTAACTACTGGCGAATCATCACGACTTGCTAACACTGTGTATGGCTTTCAATCGTGATCCCTCTAATATTCCACTTTCTGAACCCATGCATAGAAGTCAGTTGATGGCTTATACAATGTTGAAAGTGTTGATCATGCTTCTTTTGTTAATGGCAGGCCTGCTGATGCCCAATCCAAAGGGAACTTCATCCAGAAAAACTCAAATCAGCCTAGCATAACAAGATCATCAAGTGCGCCTCTCACGATACATGACAGTAAGAGTAATGATTATTCTCATCAGCCCGAACTTACTCAAGTAGAGCAGTTCAAGAAAGCCCCACATGAATTCTTTGGCCGTAACGAATCTCAATCTGTAGACTCCGCGAGTGGGTACACTCCCAATTTATTTCCAGGCAATCCTCAGTCCTCGGGGAGTAATGGCGATAATTCTGTAGGCCATCCCCAAAATCACTTTCCTCATCCCTTGAGACCAAACTTCCAAATGCATCCCACCGCTGCGCCTCATGACTTCCCATCACATCCCCACAACCACATACACCCAATGCCTCACAACTTTGTACGCCCAATGCCTCTCAATGCTGAAGGCCCTAGATGTTTCCCTGTAGACCTGATGAACCCTGACATTGGCAGGCCAAGTATGTCCGAATATCCTAACTATGCTCAGCATCCTAGTTTTTCTCAGCAAGCTGGAGGGGATCTTAAACCGGTAGCCATCCATCACCCTGGTAACAACTTTCCTATTCATCACCCTGGTAACAACTTTCCCATTCATCACCCTGGTAACAACTTTCCCGGTAATGGATTCTGGGGACCCCAAGGATGTCTGCAACTTAATGAAGACGTGCAAACGCTTATTGGTATTATCTTACTTTCCCTAAACACCTTAAAAATTGAAAAATTGGTGCCAACTGAATCGAACATAACTGATTGCATTCGATATGGAGATCCTAAATACCGCAATACCGATGTGAGGAAAGCTTTGGATATTGCAGTGGATCAACATGTGCTAGTGAAGCAGAATTTAGGTGTACTGCAGTTGTATGTTGGTAGAAAAGATAAATTGTGGAATTGTGTGAACCCTATTGGTGGTAATCCTAATCAGTACCCAAAAGCCATGTGGGATGGTGTTAAAAATTTCCTTGCTTCCTCACCGGGTCGATTAGCATTACTGGCTTCAAAGTGCAGGTATTTGTTTTATGATGTTGGCTGTTGTCGTCAAGTGTATATTATGTATTTGTCTTTTTATTTCTCGCCTCCCTCTCATTGTATTATTTTAAAATTCCACTGACAGGTATGAAGCTGGTTTAGTGCTGAAGGGGGCGTGTTTACGAGAGGTCGCTTTAGGCGAAGTACTCCAGATCTTGAACATGTTATGTACCTCAAAAAAATGGATTGTTCCTCATCAGTCTGGATGGCAACCGATAAAGATTATCATAGCAATGAAAAACTGATACAGGTTCTTGAAGCAGTACTTGATACACACAAGATCAGGTACTTGAATTGCACAAAATATAGTTACTTTACTGGATTTGGGCGATGGGAATTCTTTTTTGGAAGGTTACAGACTTACAGCCAAAGAATGGCCGCAAATTATCAATTTAGTAGCGGTAATAGCATTTTAGTTTTTGGCGTTGAAAGGAAGAAGAAAGTGTTTGGGGTAAAGAATCACAGGGGCTGTCCATATCTGTCATCATACAGTCATTTTGTTTTTGATGTTAGCGTGATTTTCTTATAGTTTTTGCTTTGAACTGCCATGTTTAAGGAAGAGTTATGGCCTTCCATTTCTGCATTACTTTTGGTTGAGTCGGTTATGCTGCTCTCTGCGGTATGATTATGTTTTGGTTGAGACGAGTCGTAGAGAACGGGTTCGTATTGTGGTAGACTGTTACTTTTTTGTCACAGAGAAGAGTTACTGTGATGAGCTAGAGGATTTC
The DNA here is from genome assembly GCA_036897365.1 of Geranium brycei. Classification (NCBI taxonomy): domain Eukaryota; kingdom Viridiplantae; phylum Streptophyta; class Magnoliopsida; order Geraniales; family Geraniaceae; genus Geranium; species Geranium brycei. The sequence goes on along the minus strand of JAYMTP010006790.1, from coordinate 7,844 downwards.
TCCGTTTATGAGGATATTAGAAACTTTCCGACAGTGTATCCGAAACTGATACGGACGATTTTATTCATGTTCGATGTGTTTTTAATACATTTTAGATATATGAACGTGAATGATTGCTATTATATGGCTTACTATTACAGTACAGTACATGTTCTTTTATATTTACATAATGTTTTGACTATCGCATGGCTATGGAATGCTTGCATTGTTTTGTGTTCAGTACTTTATGGTTGAACAAAACTCTCAAGCCTTAATGATCTGCCCAGCATCTAAACTCGGAAGTGATGTAAAAAAAGGTCCAACTACAGAGGTAAGGATTGTATTTTAGATATTTAACAAGAGTCGTTTGTGCTCGGTTCGTTAAATATTCGACTCGAGCTTGTTATAATCAAGCATTCAAGCTTGATGCAAGCGAATTTGCAACCCACCTGTCTAGACTCAATAGACTCGTGATGTATTTATACACTCGAGTTCGTCATATTCAAGTTTGATCCAACTGAATTTGAACCAAACAGATGGAGAAGTCAGTCAATTTGCAACCCACCTGTCTAGACTCAATAGACTCGTGATGTATTTATACACTTGAGTTCGTCATATTCAAGTTTGATCCAACTGAATTTGAACCAAACAGATGGAGAAGTCAGTCGCGTCTCCCGCAGACGGTGGCCTCGACGCCGGTATAGATGACACCGGCTGATTCAACGGAGTGCTCCTTGCATTTGGCCCATCATCAACATCAGAGATATGCGTCTCAAAGATTCATATCTCTTTTTCATTCGCAAGTGAGAACTCACTCCATATCGAACTTCTCCGGGCATCACAAATTCGTTCGAAACCTGACGTCCATATATACTTGCAACCTCCTCAATAACATATCAGCAGCATACCTCTAGGCTTTATTCTCCCGAGATTGTTATTGGGATTGATATGCTTCTACGCAGAAACAGGATTAGACGTAAATTTACATTTTTGCACTTACAACAAGCACATGAGGCAGAGTTGACTATTGACAAACTCCATAAGCTCCGTCCAAGGAGATAGACTCTTAGTTTCGAAAGCTCGTACCAGGAAGTCAGTCATTCCGAAAACTCACCTTCCTAAATCAGTATCCTTGTCATGATCATGATTAGGCGATTGTTTAGACCTCTCGAATCAGACATTTGGAGGAAAATCTACGAAGCATTGTCCTTGCCATAGCCAAGCAGAGTTGGTAAGTGTAAACACTTTAGATAATTTTGCTAGACAATGATTTGCAAATAATTGACATATGATCAGTTTGGGCAGTAAGGTTTTTCTATTCTGCTTTAAGGATTGGAAAACTCGAACAATTTAATTGTATATGAGCTTGTTCGTGTCGAATCGAACACTTTTCCAAACCAAATTAAATTTAACTTGAGTTCCAATCTAACCGTATAAACTTGTTCGAGCCAAATAGAATATTTTTTCAACTTGAGCTAAATTAATCTCAATTTAATTGACTCTCTTTCTTCCCTGTATAGAACATACATACAGACGTGGCATAACTCGGCACCTATCATATGATACCAAACCACTCTCTAACATATCAAAATCAAACCATTTCATTGACAAATATATGAACTCACTCAACTGTTCTAAGCAAAACCGAAGAGTGATCAATCTTTATTGTGCCTTTGATCCCAAAAAATAATAATCGAATAAAAGATAGGGAAACTTCGAGCTGAGCGCGATCGATGCAGGAGAGAGAGGCGAGGGTGTTGCTAGGGTTTCCTCCCAATTCTCGCCCAACCATCTCTCAGGTGAAATGAAATCACAGTATATGAATTCTTCATCATTGTTCTGTTCGATCCAATTTCCTTTCTGTGAATTTTGCTTGCAATTCTGGGTTTCAGGTCAAAGAAGCTTACAAGAAGAAGGTGTGGGACTCGCACCCTGACCTCTTCCCTGCTCACGAGAAGCCCCATGCCGAGTCTCATTTCAAATTGGTAAGGTTACAAATGTGCTTGATTTGAATTGAATCTGCTGTTGATTAGTAAGGTATTGGAAATTTCAAGCTCAATTTTGGGGCAAAACATTGCAATGCTTAATTGGGTAGCTTAGTATTGATGTGTTTGTTTATGGGTTGTTGGCATTTTTGTTCTTTTTGGCTTCAGCTTACAGTTTTGTGTTCTGCTGAGGTTATTTTACTTTTGAATTATGTGTATAGCTACTGATCAGACTCTATGCATATCGGTGATTTGGTTTGGGTCTGTTATTGATATGGGTTTATTATTCTGACCTTGAAATGTGCAATTGTTGCAGATTTCAGAAGCTTACTCAAGCCTGCTCTCTAACTCCGGTAATGAAATGATCTTCCTTTCTTATGTTTCGAGTATAAGATCAAAAGTATGTTCAAGGGATTCATGGTTTGAAAACTCCCATGTTAACTAATGAATGAAAAGTTTGTATGATACAAGAATCTTCGAATTTCCACCCCAATGATACAAAAGGGCAAGAAAGGGATCTATATGTGGTCCTTGGGTGAAACATTTCTTTTGCTCGTGATGCTAAGAAAAGGGCAAGTGAATTTTGTTTCTATGAACAAAATGATTGGTGGTGCATTAAGTATTTTAAACATCTTGGGGAATTTGGCTGCATAACTAAAAGTATCGAAGATGTGTATCTCTAGATTGAGGAGGACTAGTTGTTCACTCATAGTTGTCTGATATTTTTTATGTGTTCTGTTTTTTTTCCTCGGTCAATGTCCATCTTATGGTAAGATGCGGAAGTTTTGTGTTTGGTAATGAACTTCTATGTATCAGTTCTACTTTTTCTTATAATATTCCTTTTGTTTACCATTGTTTAGTTGATTCTTAGCACACTTCAGGATTGCACCTTTTTGGATTTAACTGCTTAATGATTTAATAACTTTTCGTATTCAACCCTAATGGTGACTTCATAGAACTCTGGTATGAATTTATCAAAATATTGAACCAGAACCGAGTTACAGGGTAATCAAACATAAGATTAAATTGAGGTTTGAGTTTGCAAATCATGATATAAAATGGCATTTACGAGTTTGACTAATGTTTCTAATTTTTCTGTCTTTATGGTGCCATCTCAGGCGTGAGGGGATCAGGAGTATCGGGATCGAGTTCAGGTAACTTTATTAACTAGAATTGCTTGTTGTGAATTTTGTATATGCTAATTCTCACATCAGATCTAATATCTCTTCAGCTATGTATACACGAGTTGTGAGAACTGGAGTTCCTAAGGTACATGGTGCGAGAATCCAAGCTCTGATTCCTGTACCTTTCTTGCTTATTATTTTTGGAACAGTTGCACTCGGAGGATTAAACGCTAGCAGGTCATTTATACTCAAACTCAACATTGAACCTGCCCATTTTATTTTACAAAACTTTACTATATAGGGTTTTAAATGTGTATATGATGGATATGCCTTGAATTGGATATGGACCCATTGGGGTTAGCTGGTACGGTGTCCAGGGCCGAAGCGCCTGGCCTTACGGTATGCTATACTCAGGCTTTGGTGATCTGGTCTTGGCCTAAACTTGGGTTTACTGTTAGATTAGGTTTCATGTTTCATTTTCTGATTAGGGTTTAAGCGTAGTATTATAAATACTACACTATTGTTACCTAGTTGAATACTTCCTGATTGTGTACCATTTCTCTCTAGTAAAATTCATCTCCTCTGCATGTGAACAGTGAACCACATAAATTTTTGGTGTTCTTGTTCACTACTTTTTATTTCGATTGCTTGTTTGTTTCTGCGGTCGATCTTTCTCGGTTATAACAGTATACTCGCCTTATCTTTTTGTATCATTTTGCTTTTCAGGGCCTACAGAAAAAACAGAGAGGCCTATCCATCTTCAAACAATCCATTTCTTCCATGATTCAACATACAAAATATTTACCTGTTATTCTGTTAATTGCACATTACATTGCATTGAGCATACAAATAAATTTCTTCCTGCTAAATTAAATCAGAGTTTGGACTCTGTGTATGTGTATGAGAAGTTTATGTAATCTCTAGGAAAGAAGCTATATGTATAGAGATATTTATTATACTGCCACCATCTATGTTATGGTTGCATATGTAATTGAAGATTGTACATACCAAGACAATCTATGATTTGCAGCACAACACTATTGAATTGATACATGTGACATTGTACTTCCAACATTGTCCAAATTTGAATTGGTGAAAGACCTCATTTAGAGGATGAGACAAATTCTGAAGGCTGGTTGTTATTTCTAGGCAATGCCAAAACAAAAAGAGAAATATTCTTTATCAATATTATTCAACTCTTTGTATTATAATCATGGTACTAATTATTGGGTGTATGCCCCCAGAACCCAATAAAATAAAAAAGATTTGTGGGTTTCTATTATTTTGATCAACAGTCATAAATTCGATATTTTTTTCCAAAGTAGATGTAATATAATTTTGTAGTGTAGTTTTATGGTTTCTATGATATTGTTCAACTCAAATGTGTTTTATAGGCAACATGCACTAATCTTAATTTACTAACATATACCAATATTCAAATTCAAAATCTCACCTATGTTAAGTGAGTTCCTATGAAGTTATAGTTTTCTACTAAAATTAGACAGATAAAAATAGTAACCTAAAGATTTTCATTTTATATATATATATAGATTAGTATATTTTTCAGAAACAATAAAATTATTTTTTAATTAAAAATAAAAACAAACAAAAATTGCTTACTGCCTACTTATTTTTGTGCATGTCTACCATTCAATTGTTGTGACACTCCCTGAAAAAGAAGTGACAACTTTTTATCTTATTTTGTCTATATTTTTATAACACAAAATATATAATATGATATTTTAAAAATGATATGATATCTGATCAACTTTTAAGGAAACAACCAATATCAGCTACCCAAAAATAAAGATCAGATTCAGATAGGATTAAAGGAGACAAGTGACCATATCTGCCTAACAAAAAGCCTTCAAACAAAAGAAAATAATAAAAAAGAGATTAGATTATAGATTGGGTTACTTTACTTCTCCTCACCGGCTGACATATCTAAATAGAGACATTTTCCAATTTCTTTATTACTTTATCATCATCACATTTATATATTCAATCTTCTTTAGCCTTCCAATTCTTTAATCTCTCTCACAACTCCACAAAAGTCCTTGAAAACGACCCAGATTTGCACCGATTGCCTCCATTTTCTTCTTCTCTATGCAAAAAAATCAGCCCCACCTTCGATCCCAACCATACAAGTCTCTTTCTCTTCCTGCAAGAAACAGACGTAGGTACCACTACTTGTGAGGAAAAAAAATCATTTCTTTAACCTGTTTGGGCTTTTTTTTCTTTTTTTTCTGTCGGTTGTTTCCATTATTGGTGTTTAATCTTAATCTAATCGACCTTGTTAGACATGTGATTTGATCCTGATTGCCCAGACCCAGAGCCATTTCCGGATTTCAGACCAATTGGAATCCAATGCCATAACAAGATAATGAAATTAATGGTAATGATAATGGTGATGAAATATTTGTAAAGTTTGGATTTTTATTTTCTGGGTCCGGTGAGAAATTGGGATGGAGTGAAACCCTTTTTTGTTTTGTCTGTTTTTGATTATTGGGTTGTTGTTTTTGCCCAAATTGGGGTTAATTTTGGTATTATTATATGTGGAAGGTCTAGGTGGGTTGGGACAGGTACATGAGGAGGAAGAAAAGAGACAATTGTCTCTGCCACATCAATTTTCACCTTAAAATAAGGTAAGGAAGAGGGAGATTTTTCTTTTTCTTTTCATTTTTTTTTCATGTTGGGGGTCATTAGACACACAAATACATAATTGTTGTGTTGGGAAATAGAATCTGGTTTGGAGAGAATCAAGAGAGGGAGAAGAGAAAAAGATTCTCATTATGTCATGGTGTTAAGTTGTTGAGTTTCGATGAGTACGAGAATGTGAATGAACAAATCGGGCTTGTGAGGAAATTAAAAGTGAATATACATACGAGGAGGGTGGTTGATTGATCGGTTTATATGGGTGATTTTGGGGAGGTGTTGTGTGGATGGACTTGGGAGGAGAACAAGTTGTTTGAGCTGGCTCTGGCTGTGGTTGATGAGGGAGACCCGGCGAGGTGGGAAGTGGTCGCCGCCATGGTTGGAGGGAAGAGGAGCGCCGATGAAGTGCACAAACACTATGTGATTCTCTTGGAGGACTTGCAGTATATAGAGTCCGGTAAATTCGATCATAAGCTTGGAGAAACTCAGCCTTATCTTCAGGCGGACTGTACTAAATCCGTGTGCTGGACCGATGAAGATCATAAGTACGCATTCTTTTTAAATCTGATTTAATCGCTCTAATTTACTTGTTGATTTTGTTACTTTGCATTTTCTGCTAATTTTTGTATCTTTTTTTTTGTTTTTCTGTTTCCCCTTCGTTTTCTTTCATTAGCCATGATTTTTGGCTAATATCTTAATTCTTAATGGACTGATAGGTTACCGGAATTGTATATATTTAGCAAAAGGATTTGATTCTCGTATTAGTATAGCTTCGGTAGCTGAGAAACAATGAAATATGAAGTTTACTGATTGGCAAAGTTGAGGTTTATGTCCCAAATCCATGGGTAGTCTTGCTCTTGCCATTCAACATCTGACCGGAGCATGTTGCTGACCCTTATTTGCTTTTCTTCTCAACTCTCTTTTCAAAGTAAATTACTTGTTTGCTATCGTCTCTTAAGAGGGTGCTGTTTTGATTTATTTTGGTTGTGTTTCATGTCGGAGAAATTAGAGTGCTTAAAACAAGTCTATGCTATATGCATATATTGGTATGGGGGAACATCCCGACATTTTATTCTCGTTCTATCATTGACCTTCAAGAACGACGTTTTTTACCTTAATTTCCAAATATGTTCCCTTCCTTGTCCTTTTCTTTTCCTTGTTCTTCAATAAATAAAAAATCAAATGATGGGTGAAAAAGGAGATATTTATTTGGACACTGAACAAAACTAAATTCCAAAATATTTTTAGCCTTTAAGTTGCTTACTAAGTCAGATTCTTTTTATTGTTTGTAGTGATTTGTAGTTCAAATATTACTCAGTATAAGAAAAATTGCTTTGGAAATTATGTTGATTTGAATAATAGCTTCATTTATTTCAAAACTCTCACATACAGAACAGAACACAGGGCATGTTTCCTGTAAAACCGTAACTATATTAGAAATTTTCAATGAAAATAATCCATATAGCTAAATTGACGCCAAATTCTCCTATATTTACAGCTTGCTGGTTCAGTTGGACATAAATTGACGATCGATCGAGGACATTTGGTTTTCTTCTGCAGAGCTGCAATGCTTGTTATGAAATGGTAAGCCAGCTTTCTATATATGATTGTAAATGGAAGTAGTAGCAAAGTGTCAGCAAAATGACGTTTAGAATAGATTTGTTTATCTTGGTGCTGAAATGGCATGAAAGCATCTTTTTGTTATCTTGGTTCATAATGTGTATATATAATATTAGCTATTGGCTTCACTTGGTTGCTGTTGATGTCACTGTCTCTCTAATTACAAGAACTTAAGATATATGGTGATGATGCATCAGCAAAACACTATTTGGGCTTAATTTAAGGTACCATGTTCAGATTTTCAGCTCTAGTAACTGGTGATTTATAGTTTTAACTGTTTGAATAGTGAAGACATGAGAGCTGGTAAATTGTGGAAAGTGGAAACAGACTGAGAGGCCTAATTAATTATTGACAGGAAAAAAGGTTATCAATGAGAATGTAACTAATATATGTTTATGGAGCCAAACTCTGAAAATTGAGTATTTAATTCATCAAAAGATAAAATACAAACAGTACCTGGTCCTAATGGTAACTCGGAGGG
>JAYMTP010006789.1:0-11704 GCA_036897365.1 Geranium brycei | reverse complement strand
ATTGTTTCTTGAATCTTTAATAGCTTTCAAACATTTTGCTTTAGCTTCAACGGTAGCCTTGAGACATGGCCTTACATTTTCAGAAATATGGGCAATGTGTTCTTTCAATCGAGTGATACCCCCCGTAATTTGTTTACCACATGCGATGCACTTCAGAATTCGCATACTTGGTGGACTGACCATTACTCCGTATTCCCAACCAATATCATTGCTTTCAGGTTTGAAACTAGCACTACTAGTAGCGCCAGCTGTTGATGGGGTAGAATTGGAAGCCATTGATGCTGAATAATAACCCCTCTTCACACCTGCAAGACAATCTCAAATTAGTACAAACCACTCATGGATCAAATTATTACATATCCTATTAGTGCAAAATTTCATCTATATACATATTAGAATCTGTTTCTAGAAGCTGTTCTTATGTTATACACTCAAATTAAACCATCTAATATTGAAAGAACCGCAGTTATGGAAGTATTGTAGGATTCAAGTATCCCCAACCAATTGTGATCGTATTTCTCAAGATACGCATGCCTTGTGAAATCCATGTACAAAACCCTTAGTAAGTTTCAGTAGGAAGCCAAGTGTCATCATAGTTTTGGGAGGGGAAAGAAATCCATTTTAGTCCCTGAATGATCCTTTTTAAGCTGGTTTACTCACTAAACTTTATTATGTCAATCTAACCATAAGTTACCCATTTGATCTGATGCAATTGTCAAATGAGTGAAAGAAACTGTTAACCGAGAACAATATGACAAAAAAATAATGATAGACTAACTTCCCATAACTTTCATTTGCTGAGGATGCTTTTAGAATAATATTACTCTGAGCCACATTAGCACCATGAAATATCATATATTTTTTGTCACATATATTGAACTTAATCTTTCCCTTTCCAGCTCAAATGAGACTGTAAAGAAGTTCCCTCTTGGCTCTCTTATATAAGAGTTGGAACAAGCTGTACCTTCTGCCAATTTTTCCTTTATTTTTTTTGTATTGTAAAATGATTTGGCGTGTAGTTCCCATAAGTTGGTAGAAGTCAACATGTTTTACTATTTTTGTTGCTGTTGTTATCATCATATCTGTGCCACATGGTAAGTAACTTACAATCCTGACACCATACATGTATAGAATGGAAACTTTGAAGAGACACCTTCCCTTTTCTGGACAAGAGGGGCTACTTGAACTGAAGAAGATTGCTGTTAGGTTTGAGGAAAAGATATACAGTGCCGCCACTTGTCAGGTATCCTTTTAACTTTGACGTCTAAAATATAATTTTAAGTTCGTCATGCATGGTAAGTATTCTTAGATATTCTTGGTTGCTCTGATGGCTAAAACACGGCAAACATAGAGAATATAACATCTGTTTATTGAGGTCTTCAAATCTAAATTTATTCATTTTTTCCAGTCGGATTATCTGCGGAAAATATCTTTAAAGATGCTTACAATGGAGACTAAGTCCCAGAACCCCATACCGAACAATCCCAATGGCAACAGACCAACTGAACCAGGTAACTAATATTAACTGGGAATGTGCTTTGTGCATTATAGCTAATGCAGTTTAAGTTCTAATCTATTCTTTTGTGGCGTGAGTTTGCACTATTTCATGTGGAGGGATTATAATTTTTTTTCTTTATGTTTTTGTTCTTACAGTCTTCTCCTTAAAAATGACCATTCTAATGAAACATCTAAACTGGCGTTTTCGTGGATGCTTCATTTCAATTCTAGTACTATTGAATGATACGGGGGGATATATGGATAGTACATCTCCATGAAATTGCATGTGCATTTCATTGATTGGTATTTGTATGTCTTTTCTTTGGACAAAGGATTTATTAGTCATCATAAAGTGGATGAGTAGAAGGTATGAAGAATTAAAGTGACATACTTATTGTCCTTTGTGGCAAATCGAAGCAATAACATATAACCTTTTTGAATGCAACCTTGTTCATTATAGTTCTCTATGTCTCTACAAGTGGATGGATTTTGCCTGCATGCTTTTATATTTTCATTTTTGTTGAATGCATGATCCCCTATCACGTGTCATACATCTTTATAGGAACCCAGATGCAGCCCCAAGTCAATAATCAAGTTCAGGCCTCCTCAATACCATTGGCAACTAATCAGTCTCAACCACGACAACAACTGTTACCCCAGAACATTCAGAACAACATTGCATCTAATGGAGTTCAGGTTTCAGGCAGTTTACCATCTGCACTGTCTCAAGTATCCAATCTGAACCCGTCATCAATGACAAATGCTACTGTTCAGAATTCAAACATACAAAATTTGTCTGGCGTTACCCAGAATTCAGTAGGGAATTCTATTGTACCTGGGGTGGCTTCGACAATGTTAGCCAACCCTCAGCGGCAAATGCAACCAAGGCAATCAGTTGTTCCCCAACAGCAACAACAGCAGTCCCAGAACCCACAGCAGTATCTTTACCACCAACAATTACAGCAGCAGCAACAGCAACAACAACAACAGCAGCAGCAACAACTACTTAAACAAAAGTACCAGCAGCAGCAGGGAAATATCTCACATTCCCTCATGCAATCCCACATCCAACAGCAACAGCAGCAGAATCTATTGCAACCAACTCAGTTGCAGTCTTCTCAGCAACCTGGCTTGTCGACATCTTCTCTCTCTGGTCTTCAACAGAATCAGCAGCCTTCTCTCCAACAGTCAACACAATCAATGCTTCAGCAACATCCCACTGTCCTCAGGCAAGCACAACAGCCACAGCAGGCTGCTGTTATTCATCAACAGCCAACACAAATGCCACAGCAGCCAGTAATGCCTTCACAGCAGCAGCTAATGGGTCAGCAGTCCAATGCTACAAACATGCAACAAACTCAGTTGATTGGGCAGCAAAACAGTGTTGGGGACATGCAACAGCAGCAGCAGCAACAACAACAACAACAGAGGTTGCTGGGACAGCAGAATAATATTCCAAACTTGCAGCAGCAGCAGCAATTGATGTCTCAACAAAACAATATTTCAAACATGCATCAGCAACATTTAGGCCCTCAGACTAATGTTTCTGGACTACAACAGCAGCAGCAGCTACTAGGAACACAGTCTGGCAACTCAAGCATGCAACCCAATCAGCACTCAATGCACATGCCTAAGGCCTCATTGCAACAACAAACGCAACAAAGTGCATCCAGTATGCCAACTCAAGGGCTGCAGTCACAAAACCAGTCACAGCAGCAGCAATTGATGCCACATATGCAGTCACAGCCTCAACAATTCCAACAGCAGCCAAATTCATTGCAGAGAGATATGCAACAGCGAATGCAAGCATCAGGTTCCTTACTTCAGCCGCAGAATGTACTCGATCAGCAAAAGCAACTGTATCAATCTCAAAGAAACCTTCCAGAGACATCTTCAAGTATGTTTTGAATCTTGATTCATGTTTTCTATTCCATGCTTGTTAGGCTATCACTGCTTTATGCACCTGTGGACGGCCTATGTTATAAAACACCTGACAGGCGTTGTCAAAGCATATTATATTAAAATGTTTTGGTTAAAAATTGTTTGGTTTGTTGATGCAATAATTTTTTATTCATTCCCTCCTTCCCCTAACCCTCACCTGCCCCAAGCTGGTGACCCACTAGGATTTGAGCACCTGACTTCCTAAGAGCTAGTGCTCACTTAACCACTAGGTCAACTCCAGTGAGCAGTTATGCAATGAACAATTATTTAGAAATGACACATTTTATTGCACTTCCCCTGATTCTAGATGTAAGAATTTGATGCTATATACTAAGAAAACTTGAAATTCTAAAATTTGCATCTAGACCTAATTGCTTGCCTCTTCATTTGGAACGTAGTTTCTTGATGTCTGCACCTTTCTATTATTTGTCTTCACGCACTACGTTTAAGACTTGCATGTGCACTTGTTAATTTCTTTTGTAGCGTCTTTAGATTCCACAGCCCAGACAGGACAAGCAAATGGGAATGATTTGCAAGAGGAGGTCTATCAGAAGGTAAATGCAGCTGTTGTTCTCTTTTTATTTGATGGGAATTCCTTACAAGTTATGATTCTGGGTAGATTAAATTATCTTCCCATAATCTCTGTTTATTTTATAATTGAACTTGACCTGAGGAAATAGTTGAGTTTGAACTTGCTGTTTGAAATTGATTTGACTAGTCAACTCTGAGTAAAGGTGAGGTAAGAGAGAAATAATTGGCATATTGTATAAACATTCTTATGGTAACTGATGAAATACCTTGTGTGTGAGTAGCAAGAATGTGAATTGAGTTGCAACTGTACTAAACTCAGACCTTAGATAGGGGCACTGTGAGGAAACAGAGTAAGACACACTCAGTGGGTAGGGTTTTACATATGGTCAAGGTCAGGCACCAGGCATGAAAGGGCATTACTTATGCTTTGAATGTACTATTTTGACTCCATATATGCCAAAACTTGTAATTTAATATTTATTAGCTGGTAATTTGTCTGATATCTATTGTGTTAAATTTGTTTAATAACTTGCCTTGACCTAGGCCCCAATAACCCTTTCTCACCTCACGTTTTTAATAACTACAGAGGAAACTAGCTCAGCTCATTCAAACTTCTATCCATGTGTTTATTTGGACGAGTATTCATTTAGAGCAAGGACTTCTAATGGTACTGGTTATACTAAATAATATTCACAGAAATTTATGCTTTGCCAAGACTGGTCGTGGTAGGGTGATGTTAGTTTGATGAAATGTGATTGATGCTTCAGCTACTGAGAGAAGTTTTTCTTCCGGTTTGAAGTTTTGTATTTTCAGTGCTAAGCTGAACGTCATATCTTATATGCATGACTAAGTTGGCTGTTTTGATTAATGTTTATGCATTAGTTTGTGGGTTGATGTAATGATTCATGTATGCATACTTTGAATCTTTATTTTTATACTAATTATTTGAAGATTTAAAGATGGTAAGTCTTGTGAACAATGGGCTATAATAACGATTCTCTAGACTTGTTTTTACTCTTTCTGCAATCAAGTGCCGGCATGCGGCAAAGTTTTATTAGGGATGACAGCGCCAGAGTTATAGGTTTGATTATTGATGTCTCTCTGATGTTCTTTTGCAGATCAAAACCATGAAGGAAATGTACTTACCTGAATTGAATGAAATGTACCAGAAGATTGCTACTAAATTGCAGCAGGTAGTTTGGGTCTTTTTTCTTCTGTAAAATCATTGTCTAGACTAGTTCACATTGACCCCTGTAATTGTCTGGAGATACAAGACCTCCCACATGTTTGCAGAAATATAATAATTTCTTTTGAGATTTGTATGCTTGAATGTTTATGACTGATACCATAAGAATACAATTGAGATGATGGTTGAGCTAATCTGGAATGCAGGAATAACTTATTTCAGCCATCTAAATCACATAGTGATAGGTGACATTTGTTAGTCTCAGATTGTGTTGAAAAGAAACCATAAAAAACATGGATGTTGAGCATTATCATTTGATTCCAGTAGATACCAATATATCAAAGTAATTAGTGACAGCACTGTCTCCCACTAGTTCTTAGCAACTTAATCTCAAATCATATTTTCTCTAATTCTTGTCTTGTAATTCATTACACTTCTTACTGCTTTAAACTCCTTTCACCACACATCTTGGTTTAATAGATTGTCAGGTGAATGTATCTTCCAGACAATTTGTTATTTATCACATGTGAGTTGAAGTTGTTTGGTGATTACTAATGAGATAGGCGTGCAGTGTTGGCTAAAGATGATTTTGGTGAATTGAGATGTCGGTATGGATCGATAGAAGTAGTGGATATAAGAACATGTTTTTCTTGCAGCATTGGCATCCTAGGGTTCAGTGGTCGCAGTCAATAAAGAATCTATTATGCTAATTTGTTGTGCTTGAAGTTTGACAGTTTATTCTTATGTTGTTGAAGGGAGATATATTCTTGAACTTTTCAGGTTTGGATATATAGAGAAGATAACAATGCTATTCTTGTTTCAAAATTAGCTATGCACAATTGTGCAATGATGCATGATGGCTGGATATAACCCATATTTTCTCACCAACCAGTCATTCTCCACATTAACCATGTTAAAAAGAGCCTTACATTTGAGTAGGGTTTGTGAGAGAAGTTGGGGCATGCTGTATGATCATAATAATGTTTTTTTTATCATCTACTTGTTTTAAGTCTCATTTTGTTGCTGTTTTTCTTCTTCAGCATGATTCTCTTCCACAACAACCAAGGTCAGAGCAGCTGGATAAGCTCAAAATATTTAAGACGATGTTAGAACGCATTATAACGTTCTTGCAAGTTACCAAGAGTAATATCTTGCCCGGTTTCAAGGAGAAGTTGGGTTCATATGAGAAACAGATTATAAATTTTATAAACACTAATAGGCCTAGGAAGCCTACTCCTACAATGCAGCAAGGGCAACTTCCCCCACCTCATATGCAACCCATGCAGCAACAGCAGACACAGCCTCAGATTAATCAAGTGCAATCTCATGATAATCAAATGAATCCTCAGATGCAATCAATGAACTTGCAGGGATCTGTACCCACAATGCAGCAAAGCAACATGACAAACCTGCAGCATAGTTCTATGCCCTCATTGTCTGGTGCGACAATGGCACAGCCGAACATGATGAATTCATTGCAGCCTGGCTCAAATTTGGATTCTGCACAAGGCAATGCACTAAGCTCACTGCAGCAGGTTACTGGTTCACTACAACAAACTCCTCTTAATGCTTCTCAACAAACAAATATGAACAATTTGTCATCACAGAGTGGAGCAAATGTGTTGCAGCAAAATATCAATCCCCTACAGTCAAGCTCTAATTTGCTTCAGCACCAGCATCTGAAACAACAGCAGGAACAGCAAATGTTACAGAAGCAACAATTTCAACAGCGGCAACAACAGTTGATGCAGAAGCAGCAGCTACAGCAGCAGCAGCAGCTACAGCAGCAGCAGCAGTTGCATCAACAACAACAGTTGCACCAACAAGCAAAGCCACAATTATCTTCTCAGTTGCAAACTCACCAGATGCAACAGCTTCATCAGATGAGAGAGGGGATGGGTGTTAAACCAGGAGTTTTTCAGCAGCATCACTCAGCGGGTCAGCGCTCGGCATATACCCATCAACAGTTGAAGCCTGGAGCACCATTTCCTATTTCTTCACCCCAACTCCTTCAGTCTCCATCACCTCAAATTCCACAACATTCTTCTCCACAAATTGATCAGCAAAATATTCTAACATCTCTCACAAAAGCAGGAACCCCTTTACAATCTGCAAGCTCACCTTTTGTTGTCCTGTCTCCTTCGACCCCCCCGGCTCCATCTCCTATGCCTGGTGATACTGAGAAACCAGCTGGTTCCTCACTCTCAAATGCTGGAAATGTTGGACATCAACTAGCTACAGGTGCAGTAGCACCAGCCCCATCGCTGGCAATTGGCACTCCCGGGATATCAGCCTCACCTTTGCTTGCAGAATTTACTGGTCCAGATGGCACCCATGGCAATGCTTTGGCTAGCATTTCGGGCAAGTCAAGTGGTATAGAGCAGCCACTTGAACGGTTACTAAAAGCGGTTAGTCAAACTTATATATGATATGTACTTGTCACCCTAATATCTGTGGTGCTTAAGAACATTCTCTTTCATGTGTAGTCAAATAGAACAACACATTGAAGTTTATTTTGTTTTTATTTAATCCTTTTCTCATCAAAATTTGGTCTGGATATGTAATTGTCATTGTCATTTTCAGGTGAAATCAATGTCTTCTACAGCATTGAGCGCCTCTGTCAGTGATATTGGCTCAGTTGTCAGTATGATTGACAGGATAGCAGGATCAGCACCGGGCAATGGATCTAGAGCTGCAGTTGGTGAGGATTTAGTTGCCATGACCAAGTGCCGTCTGCAAGCAAGAAATTTCATCACACAAGACGGAACTTCCGGAACAAGGAAGATGAGGCGCTATACGAGTGCCATGCCGTTAAATGTTGTATCATCGGCGGGCAGCATAAATGATAGTTTCAAGCAGTTAACTGGGTCTGAACTGTCTGATTTGGAGTCAACTGCAACATCTAGCGTCAAGAGGCCTAGAATCGAGGTATTTTTCTCAACTTGTAACACTATTGAAGAATACATGTTGGTATCTTCTGATGACGCGAGCTGCATTACGTTACATTTGTAGGGTTCTTAAACTCAGTTACTTCATTGCGGAACTTCTTTCATAACTTCAGATTGGCATTTATTCTCTTTAGTGTTTGATAGAGTGGTAATTTTATATGGGTTATTTAGACTTATTTCAAAGCACTTCTGCATCTTACCAATGTTTTTCATTCATATTAAATCAAGGCATTATTCAATTGATGGAGGCTACCTGACTAAACAAGACAGTATGATGGCTAAAAAAGATTTTTGCTCAAAATAAAGTTAGGTATTTTAGCTCAGTTTGAGAGCAAAAGATAAATAAATTCAGGATTTAGGGTCAGATAATAGGACCAACCGAGAGGATCAAGATTTATGAGGTTTCTCTTAGCTAAAGTATTTGCGTCTATATTTGCTGGCATTTGAACCCGAGATAAACCAAAGGCAATTATTGCTCAGTTTTATTTGATTTTCCTTACCTTATTACTTTCTCCTAGTTGTTCCTGTAGAATTTTGGAGCAGAGATCTTTCTGTTAAAGTTATTGAGTCCTGATTCCAATCACAAGAGACCTTTTCCATCTAACTCCCAGGTGGTATCAGAGTTTTGTTCAAAGCCAGAAGTGATGGAAACAAACGGATCTTTGCCAACCCTTTTGTTATAATAAATATCCCCCAGTATATGAATGACTGCTACCCAATTATCTGTTTTTGGGTTTAGTATATTCTAGCTTATTAGCTCCGGGGTTTCTTGAGGATAATCAAGTACGGAGTGGTTTAATTTTTCTACTTCAAGCGGGAGAACGCCCTTGGGCTGCTAGGCGTAATTAGTTCAAAGGGAGAGGGTTTAAAATTTGTTCGAAAACAATTCCAAGAGGTGAACTTATTTGGCGGGTGAAGGTATGGTAGACTTGTCTGTGTTTGGAACCGTGAACACATAAGGGAAAGCAAAGCACTCATGGAACTTTAATTAGGAGCTCAGGGTTCATTTTGGATATTATTACATAATGGTAGATAAGGATATTAGGAAAAGGTTACCTGTTTGACTACTTTCTTCTTCCCACCTTTCCAAGATCCAAATAGTGCTCTTACTAGTTTTTCTATCACAAATATATATGGTAGATGTACTCATATACATAGTTATATTTGTGTTAAGAGTATATTGCATACTAGTCAGTAGTGCATGTAAGAAAAAATTTCTCACACCAAAATACTAAGTTACTTCATTAATAGGGACTTAAGCAAATCAATTAGGAAAAGGAATTCATGCTACTCTTATGCGTTATTGATAATTTTTCTCAGCTTCATCACTATTTCTCCTGACCTTTGATATGAAAAAAGAGATAATTTTGTAGCTGTTGCAGGCTAATCATGCCCTTTTGGAAGAAATAAGGGAAATAAATCAACGGCTGATAGATACTGTGGTCGATATCAGTGAGGAAGGTGTTGATCCAACTGCAGCAGCAGCTGCTGCTGCTGAAGGGGGTGAAGGAACTATTGTCAAGTGCTCTTTCAGTGCTGTGGCTCTCAGCCCAAACTTAAAGTCACAGTATGCTTCAGCACAAATGGTGGGTTCTGAAACAACTTGAATTAACTTATCACGCACAATACTTGTTCTGCTTCCCTTTTTCCTCGTGTGCATAATTGTGCTTTATTACTATGCAGTCACCAATTCAACCTCTACGATTGCTTGTACCAACAAATTATCCAAATTGCTCTCCAGTACTCATTGACAAGCTTCCAGTTGAAGTCAGGTGAGCGAAAGTCACTGCTTGCTTCGTTCAAATTTATTGCTTGATTTCATTTTGAAACTAATCGACCTCTGATTATTATTAATAATTAGTGAGCATATTTTCTTGCTGTAAGGAAGATGCTTTTATTTTGTTTAAAAATGTGACAGAAATAGGGCGCAAGGAAAATTCTTTCCTTGGCGACACAACACAACTAGACCTTCCATTTTGTTGTATTGATAGCTTTTGTGAACCTTAAATGTGAGTGAACCCTAACTGCCATCAGTAGAGATGACAACAGCAAAATGCTGGACGCTGATGTATATAATTACCTAAACTTGACTGAAAATTGTGTATTCATTTTTTTCCTGGGATCTTGGGAGAATATGAGTGTCACGAACATGAATTGTCAACCAGCAGAGTTTCAGGATACTAGGCTTCCGAACTTCCTGGTACCCGTTGTGTGTATTTAAGTTCTTAGTTTTCTCTAGCTTTTCAAGTAATACATATATCTATATATTTAAACTTACATTGACTATTAATTAAATATATATTCTTAATGTAAAATTGGGCTTATACAGCAAGGATCATGAAGATCTTTCGGTGAAGGCGAAGTCAAGGTTTAGCATCTCTCTTCGAAGCCTTTCACAACCCATGTCACTTGGGGAGATAGCAAGGACTTGGGATGTTTGTGCTCGAGCAGTTATTTCTGAATATGCGCAGCAGAGTGGTGGAGGCAGCTTCAGCTCAAAGTATGGTACGTGGGAGAACTGTTTGAGCGCCGCGTGAGCGATAGTCTGTCAAATATGAAGAATAATGCTGCATGTAGGCGCCTAGATGATGACCACTCATTTGGCACACATGTTTGATTATGGACTATAAATTATGTTGTGCATGATCTTAGAATTGGTTTGTAACCTATTATTGTTGTGGTGGTTCTATATATATATATATTTGTTGTTTGTATCACTGACTGTAAGAACCAAATAGTCTTGTCATACATTTTAATTTGGGATAATTATTAATCGTACTTATATATCTTTAATTGTACCTGATTTGCACTTAATTAAGTTGTTATTTTTATACCCCTAACTTATATTTATCAAATGTCGTAGGTCAAGGGACAGAGGCCTTATCTAATATATATTACGAGATCACTAGTTTCAATCCCCTCCTACCCTAATGGCATTGTTGATCAAAAACTTGTACCGAACACATAAGTTCTCTTCCTCCGGTTTCAAAATCAGCAGTGAATAGCTTCTTCCCCAATTTGTCATTTTTGTTCAAATATATACATTTTGTATAAAAAAAATCAAAGTACACGTCTTTTTGCAATTAATAAAGTATAAAACATGTTATTACAAAAGTGTGATAATATAGAGTATATTTTTGCAATTTTCTCTTATTTTTAATTTATATTTTTGCAGGTTTTTTCCATGTGAATTTGAACTTATTTTCCTGTGTTTACATAGCATCTTTTGTTTATGAACACTGTGATTATTAAATATACTATTGCTGATATTAATAGGGTTAATTACAAATTAGTATACCTAGTTGGAGGGCATTTACAAGTGACTATACTTATTTTCAAAAATTACAACTTACTATACTTATTTACATTATCTTTTACAATTTGGACTAACACCGTCAAATTTTGGACGGAAAATTTTATTAAAGCGTGAAATATCAAAAATACCCCTGACTATTCATTAAATTCTCAAATCAATGGCATCAATTTTACTATTCACCTTTCCAAATCTTTCAATCCAAAATTTTAATTCAATACAAAATTAAGAACCAGTTTGGTCTGGTTAAAGTTTTTTCCAATCCACCTTTAATTTTTTTCTTTTAGT
>JAYMTP010006788.1:0-11705 GCA_036897365.1 Geranium brycei | reverse complement strand
TGTCAAGCACCATAGCATCAACATCTGTACATCATTCTTCTGGACACCCAGTTTCTTCAAAAATGGAGGAAGTCATCAGACTTCACATCTTCACATGCATCATCAAGAAGTCATCGCCAGACTTCGCACATAACAGGAAGTCTTTCACCAGACTTCACACACCACTCATATCATATTACTCCCCCTGATTGCCTCAAAAATATGCCAAAGGCAAGAGGTAGGCACAAAGAAACAACAGAGAGCAAATAATAGAGAGAGTACCATAAAAAAAACAAGAACAACCATCCAGCCCGGACAACAGTCGTGGCAAATAATAGTATCCAAAAGAGTTTTGAGGTAAAGGAAATATGCTAAAATATTCAAAAACACTTAAATGGAGGCAGATTCGGTATAAGCAGCAGTGGCATCGTCGTTGTTAGCATCACCAGGGGCTTCATCCCCAGTGTCTTGTCCTGGAACCGCATCACCAACAGCTGAGGCAGAAGTAATGTCACGAACCAGCCCTTCACAAATACGCTTTCTGAGCATGAGGGTGTCGATGGTCGTCTGTAGGGTGATAATCTCCTCCTTGAGCTCTGACAGCACATTCCCTTGGATAGTGTCTGATTCCATGTGCATTGTGCTTCCCGAAGCGCCAGATGTCCCAGAGAATGGCTTGACAAGATCTCGAGCATGTTTCCCTTCGAAGAGCTTGTGACTAATAGTGAGTACTAATCCTTCGACACGTATATACTAATCCTATTCGAAAGCGGAAACTTGCCTAAAACTAAGTCGACAGATGTCTTTCACTAACGCTTCAGACATTTCGACTGACATCTTTCTGTGTCTACAAAATACAGCCAATCTAAACGTAACAACAAATGTAATTAGACCTGGAAGATGAATGAATAATGTTCCCATTACCAATGCCACCTATTTTTCAAGGAACTGTATTATGCTGAAACTTACCTTGCTTGCATCTCATGATTTTCTGGTAGCTCTCTGCATAATGAAACTGATTTCTCAGGCAAACAACTATTTTTTATCATCAATCCATGAGATGCTTGCTGTCTACAATACACAACAAATCTTCCTCATTCAGGAGATTCTAATATACAAAAGTTATTTGGAAACAAGATTCAATCATACTAGTACAACAGAGACGAAATCAAAAGTTATTTAGAAGCTGGATGGATCTATAGAATAATTTCGTTTTGAACGCTGACATTGAGAGTCTTGTTGGGAAGGACTATGCTTTTGATCACAACTACTTCATCTTCAACCGTCACCGCTTCACCTGAACCAACACAAAATATAACTCTAAGCAAATTATTCTTCCAAACAAAAGATAAGGAATTGTCAATATGTAGAAATAAAGTTGCATTAACAAAGTACCGAGAATTGTAATCCCAAGTTTTGCATTGTAATCTCCATCAGCCTGAAGGGAATATATAAATTAATCATATCAGAATATCAATGCCGTAAATTAAAGGGAAATATAGAAGAATGATTTGTTTACTTGTACTTAGAGCTAAGTGAAGTTTAGAAACAGGAAATAATGAGAATGATCATGAATCAAATTAAAGGATTTGAATTTGCCTGAACACGGGACCATCTCCCAACAGAAGATTTCCACCCAACAATGGCGTGAATGACAACAGCATTTTCCTGAAACAGTTATATGTATATGTAATGTCAATCATTTAAATGATAATTCACTTGGGATCCTTTAGTTTGAATTTTGTATACCTTGACTTCGACATCATCAAGGATGATGCAACTAATGAGCCTTGCACCTGCTCCTATACGAGCATTTGCTGATATTGACACATTTGGACCAATCTGTTACACCACATAGAATACAGTCAATTCCTTATATTATTTCCAGAGCCAGTCTAAAACAAGCACATAACATAAGTCAGTATCACAAACTCACCTTTGCAGTGGGATGCACTTTCGCTGATGGATGAATATAAACATCACCGATGATGGTGGCACTCTTTGTCCCATCTCCACTAGCTAAAAGATGTGGAGAAGTGAAACGGAATTGGGCGAGATACAGATCCGAACATTTCAAGGACATTCTGGAAGAATCAACTCAAGTAAATTACCTATTGGAGTTGTATAATAAAATAAGACACTAGCACACAAAATTGAAAGTCTGGCTCACCCGGGAGTTTTAATCTGTTCCCAGAAATCCATAGTCTCGTATGTGTATAATTGCTTCTTCCCAGCAAGAGGGGATAGGATATCTTGATCCAATCTCACAAAATCTGTGGGGAAACTCCTGTAAACCCAAACGTGTGCTTTAGACGGTAACTCATATTCTGTGAATTTGATGCCAATCAATATGCATACATGTGAAAACAAGCTTATGATAATAGAGACAAGTTTGGTAAGAAATGGATTTATGGATGCCACAACAAATTACTATTTATCGAATTTGATCTAAGATCCAACTCGGACCTAATAGGGCACAGATTATTGAAGTGATCAAAATACTTTTGAATATGCATGCATGCAATAGCTCATTTACATATTAAGCACATTTACACACAGAGACAAAACAACCACTACCCTGATAAGTTACTTATAAAACAACAGTGTTATATGGTGAGGAAAAATGAGATATCAGGTAAAAGCCACATTGACCCCAACATACTGCAGTTAACATTTCAGTCAAGGACCATATAATCTGCCAGTTGAATAGTCTCTGTGATGTATAAATTTCACCTATAATTCTTTATGCATCAGAAGTCAATTTGATAGCCTCAAAGCAACTAGCAGTAGAAGATGAAACAGAAGCAGTAGTCACATCAAATTTCAACTGTTTATTTTTTCTGAAGATGCAGCCAACATCCGACTTTGCATAACCTCGTAGAGGCGTTAGACTTAGATGGATAAACACATATTGGATGCAGCAGTCTGTGAAGCGGGACAAGGAATTGATGGCCAGGTAGATAAGATTTCAAGGAAACATCCCAATTGCCCATATCGAAAATAAATAAGATCAAAATGTTGAGGCCTCAGGATTTTCTAGCTCTTTCCTTTTTTCTCATTTCTCATGTTGTATCTTTCTAGTTTTGTTGATGTAATTGGCTGGTTTTTTTCCTTCTTCGAAAATCTTGCTAGCTTCATCAATAAATTTTATCATTTTGCTAAAAAAGAAAATAAATAAGATGACCTCACTGTTGCAATTATTGATTGGCAGTTTAAAGCCTCATTTATAATAAGTTATATTTCCTTTGCCTACAGAGGGCCAATATCACGTTCTTATAAATTCTACTCTCTTTTTTATCAGCTATAAATTCTACTTTCTGCATTATTTCTGACTTGGAGATAAGCTTCATAAAGATAGGATTAATCGAAACTGTATTCACATTTACTTTTAACATAAATAAACAGGCCATATCAACAATAGTTTCAAAATAGATTTACCACTGGCCACTGCATTCATACATAGCTCAAATAGTATAGATATATACTGTTATTGAATACAATTTCTCAAGGATCGGTCAATCAAAAGTCAAAGACCAGGAAAAATATTGTACCTTGTTGCAGACTGTAGAGCTTCAAAGCTGGATACTCGCCTCATATTAGCTGCAAATAGCAGAGTGTTTAGATTCAAGATGGCAAGAGTTCTCATAAGGACATTGTGAATAATATCAAGCTAAAACTTCAAAATGAAATATCAAACTCTTCAGTAACATTACAAACTATAGGCTATATCCATGCACCTGTACTATGTTAAGAGGTATTTTGGCCATAGTTTCTTACAAACCATTGTCACAAATCATATTAAATCCCTTATTCAATATGAATAAGACAACACTACTGACCTCTATCTTTTCGTTGAGTGGATACACCCTGGATTGCGGTAAAAATATCTGGTGTGAATACGTACACACCACAGTTTATTCGGTCGCTAACCTGCATGTCACAGCATCAGATAAACATTTGGAAAATTTATTTCACAGGCAACACTATAAAGTATATTTAAATAAAAGTTGGTAATCTGTGGTTTTGTACGTACAAATGTTTCAGGCTTCTCTGTATAATGCAACAGTTCATTAGTCTCAGGATCAGCAACCAATTCCCCAAACTCGCTGGCTGATTCGACAGAAACCTACAAAGAAAAGGAGAGAATGTTGAAGCCGCATACAGAAGTAAACTATGAAAATTATACGTAATGCTCGTGCTCTAGCAGAAAGCAGACCATGCAAACATCTTGAGAACATGGTGACTAACCTTGATTACTAGGATAGTTCCCATCCCGCCATATCTTCTGTGAGCCTCTGCAAATATCATGGCAGAAGATAGCAAATAAGTCGTGTGCAAGCCATATATATGTTAAAACATAACAAATTTTGGAATGGGGATTGCCTTAAATTGTGTGTCACTTAAGTCTCATTTCAATTCCCATTCTCATTCCCTAACCCTTATACAGGTATAGTTTGATTCCCATTTTTGAAAATGGGAACGGAAATAGTGAGATGTGAGGGAATGGGAGTGGATATGGAGATCACAAAATCTTTGCATCTCCTCCCACTTACACGCAAGAGAGCTTAATTCCCATTCCCACATAAGAAACTATCCAAACGTACCCTCAGAAGAATCACAAAAAACACTATAACTGAAAAGAGTGTCTGCTCTTAAAAAGAATTAACATGATTACCAAGCATTTCTGGCAGAGGAAAACTGCAGCAAACATCACAGTTCAACAAGAAGATATGAGACTGTCACAAGATAAAGCAAAGAAAGTAAGATTTATGTGTAACAAAATTATCTATCTATTGCTTGAGCATTTTCTACAGTAAAAAGGGTATCTCAACGTCAACTTTTTTCTCAAAATAAAGAGCACATTGCAGTAACTGAAAAGTGTAACGTAACAAAAAGATATACAAACCGGGTCGTCTTCCATGATCAGATCCCTGAAGTTATAAAGTCCACCAGCTGAACCATGTGGCTTGTCTTCCTTCAAATATCTAATACCATTGCCAATAACAAATGCAATGACTTAAGGATCTGTAATCAACCAATAGATCTAACTCCAGAAACACAATACATTATTCCAAAGATACAGATGGTAAAGACCAACCTGACAGGGACTTTAAGTTCATTAGAGATTGAAGAGACATATAATGCAAATTCACGCTCCTCATAGAAACCAACCAGATAGATCTGTGCTAGGTTTGGAATCTAAAAACAGGGAAAAGAACCCATTTAATCTGTGTATGTATACTGGACCAAGGAGTACAGATGCTATAGCTAGTTTCCATATAAAAATGAAGAATATACCCTTTTACAAGCAGAAATAGGATGATGAACCATAGGTTGTCCAGCCAAAGGAAAAAGTGGCTTGGGAATATTCAAGGACAAGGGCCTGAACCGAGTACCTGTAAGTTTCAAAGTTAGCAGCAAAATTAAAACAAATTCAAAGATGATTCCTCATAACACCAAAGCAACAATGCAAAAAAAGAATCATCCAAAGAAGTTGCATAGAGCTCAAACAAGGTACAAGAGGTGTGTTCAAATCAACATTTGGCATCAAAATCAAGCTCCTGGCAGCAACCATCCCTACAATTCAATATACCCAAACTCCAAAAATGGGGTTGTGGGTACTAAAATCTCGTCACAAAACTCAGAAGCATACCTTTAGTAGGTCCACCGACCATGATTACAGCAACCACCCTCTCCTCCGAGCCTCCCATAATTTCAGATCCAAATGGTCAATGGCCCTTATCTCCCGAAGCTCAATTATGCACGAAACCGCAGTCCAGAGAGAACCCAGATGCCCAATTTATCAGAAAAGGTTTTAGAGGAGTACTATGATTGTACGGAGGGCTGTAAAAAACAGAAAGCTAGTGGCCCACAAAATCACCGCGTTAAAAACAGAGGAATGGTGGAGTGGAAACGCAATCCAGACCCAGCACAGGAAGGAGATTTAAGAGGAAAGAGACGAGTGGCTCTTCTGTTACTGTTACTATCAGATAAATACACAATTTTCTATTACTCTCTCAACCTGTCTCCTTCTGCTTTCTGGATCATATTTCATTTCGATACGTTTCATATTTCGGAAATGATTACAAAAAATAAAGTTAGGTTTAAATAAAAATATGGTGCCGTCGGTGCGTGTGACCC
The DNA here is from genome assembly GCA_036897365.1 of Geranium brycei. Taxonomy (NCBI): domain Eukaryota; kingdom Viridiplantae; phylum Streptophyta; class Magnoliopsida; order Geraniales; family Geraniaceae; genus Geranium; species Geranium brycei. The sequence goes on along the minus strand of JAYMTP010006788.1, from coordinate 5,585 downwards.
TAATTTGGTTGGGACCAGAAAAGAGAATGAAACTTATTGCATTGAAAAATGCTTCACAAATCACAATCCTTGATTAATGACACAAAACTCAACCTCTAGCTACTAAACCCATCATCAACCTTCAATCATTATTTAACCATCGATCAATCATATCTTTGTTGAATTCATACATAGAACTTTGAGCATTATTTAACCATTTAAATATGTCTTTTATATTGAATAAATTTACTTTTATTTTTTAGGTCCAAAACATCAATTATCTAACAAGTGTGTACTTCTAAGTGAATCTCACGGACTTAAAATACATACTTGGAACTAGTGAGTGTATAAAAACATGACCACAAAAGAGATCACTAACTTTCATATAACTCAACATATTTTATAGCATTTGAAATATTTATATATCATTTTAAACTTAATAATTGGAAAAAGCTTACTTACCTCTCCTCACCTAAGTATATATTTGATTCTCACTTAATTTCATTTAACTATACACATATTTTTTTTAAGTAATCTTAAGTTTTAAATGATTTCACTTTCCCCTCTTTGTTAACTTTTATTTTTGAAATTCGGTTAACTTTTTATGAAATAACGAAAATGTACTTGTATTTAAAAGTTTAAAATAAATAAATAAAAATTACTTTAAACTTATTTTCTTCTAATTTTACTTTGTAAAAATAAAGAATAAAAATTATGTTAATATTTAAAAAATAAAAATAGTTTTAAACCTCGTTTTTATTTTTAGTAAAAAAAACCTTTTTCTAAAAAAAATAATTTACATATTCTTTAATTTTAATGTTTTCCTGAAAAAACAAGTTCAAAATAATTTTTATTTATTCATGTTATTTCAATACATAGGCATTTTCGTCATTTAAAAAAATTAACATAATTTTCTAAAAAGCCAACGGTAAAATGTAACGTGACAGATTTGAAAACTATGAAAATCAACTATACTTATGAGATGTATGTGAGGCTTTCCCATAATAATTTAATTTGAGTTGATTCGATTTCTTGACTTTGTTTTGTTTAATTGTGTAAAATTAAACCTTTAATCATGTTGTTAGGCCATTAATTTAAATAACAGAGACTATCATAAAAAAATTATGAAATTTAAATAGAATAAAGCTGTGGAAAAATAATCATGATTCAGTTATTAATTTAAATAAATGTACAAGTTGGTGGTGAAGTATACAAATGTGCAAGTGGGAATTGATTTTTAGATAATAAAATAAAAATAATTAGATAGGAAAACAAAGTGAAAATCAGTAGGAAGCAAACAAGGAGCCAACAGATAGATCTGTCTCTTCTCTTGAGCTGGCTATCCAAAAAGGTATCTTGTGACCCAATCCAAGTACTCAAAAAAAGGTAATTACATTGATAAAGCTTGAAGTTGCTTCCTCAGTCATGCATGTGACTAGCTATCTCAATCTTATTTTCCACCCTCAATTCTCTAATATCAATGCAAATCAATCATTCAGGTTCTGTCCAAGTATAAAAATATACTACTGATACCCAGATTTCGTAAGCTTTCATTTTTCTTGTCTGATGGGCAATAATTTTTTTATTTTAAAAAATAGAAAAAGAAAATACAATGCAAGCCCAAAGGACGGAAGAGAAATACACCGAGAAAGATTACAAAAATGGGTAAACTGAAAAAACCCGGTTTAAAATGGCAAGAAACCTGAAAAGAGCATGTCTAAATCAATTTGGCTTGACCAGCATGAATCAAAATAAATTTGGTCCAATCCGGTTCATGGATTCACTTGACACTTCAAATAAAGTAATGCAAGTACCTTGTCATATATTTGAATGCCAAACATGATTCCATCTCAGAAAGCAAATGCAAATGCAAATCCAAATCATATAAACTGCAACTGCATAATTGTATTTGTAACCAGCATTCATTACTTTCACCTAATTTATGTGAATAGTGGCACAAACAACAACCAGAATTACACATTTGGATAACCAGCAATACTCTTCCTAACTTTGCCTTAAAGCCTGAGAGGCATACTCATCAGTGACTCTTGCTCCGCAGTTAAGTAGTTAGAGAGTCCTCTGCATAATAAGAAACATTATATGTGTCACTTCAATACACAATCTGGCTACTAGAGACTCATTTGAATGCACCAAAAACACTGTTGTAGAAGAAGACATGTAAAAGCAGGAACAAATATGCCCAAAGATCATCGGTTTAATTGCTTCTGCAGTAAATTCAGCCAGGTATAAATATATATTATAAGTCTATTTTATTGGGCTAGAGATCATACTTGGGCATTGCAAAGGCATTTGTGTTTGCCTCGAGTACTAAATTAGGGTTGTATCTCTCTTGTTCATTACTTCGTCTGGATTATATTTTATACAATGCATGAATCGAAATATATTATTAGTTCATAAATTTATATGATTCTAACGTAAAATTTAATAGTGTTTGAGAATCCCATCAAACTAGTTTTACTTTCTGGGTACAGAAATATAGATGCAAGTACATAACTACGTATTCATTGAGTTCTATCATAACAATGTAAAATTTTTTAGGGAGCTTATTGATAAGTAGTGGGAAGATCGTTTGTTCCAATCACTGCCAGCTCAAATCCTTCTTCAAGTAGGTGCCTCAAATCACCTCAGGTGCTATCATCTAAAGTACATAAAACAAGGTCATGTAAAAGCCATAAACATCTCAAAATTGATTACTTCTCCAACAATACGATGAACAATGAATATCCTGTCGACGATGAATTCATTAAAAAAAACACATTCAACATGCTTGTAGAAATGCGCAGTTCCTATCGGAAAGCTGGTCTATGACAACGCTTTTTTATCATGTAGCCTATGACAAAGTTACCAATATTGTTGATAATAATTGGGTGTCTGAGCAAATTTCTTCAAAGAACATACGAGATATTTAGCTCATAATATTTCTGAAGAAAATATTGGACGATGAGGCATGCTTTCCCAACATGCAAGGAAGTATTCATTGATTGGACTACAAATGGAAAAACTGTCTAATCCAATGTAAGCGTGAAATCCACAAATGGGAATTATTGAGTCTCAATTATCATGTTAAAAATAGTTGCCTCTCAAGACTTGGGGACAGTGTTATGAAACTCCTGAGTTCTCGGGGAGAACTCAGTAAAATTGAGTTGACCGGGTTTTAAAATTGTTCTCGGTAGTTCAATTATACAGAGTTCAAAGTTGGCCAAATTTTATTTTTCCATTTTATATATGCTTTGAGAGTATCTTATTTTACTAAAATATTGTAATTTTTGTCTTTCATGTGAATTATGTATGTATATCTATCGTTTATTCAATACAAAATGAGTTTTGCCGATTTCTCTCTGGAGTTCTCAAAACTCGTTATTTTTTCTCTCGCCGAGTTCTCCTCAATTCCAAGTTGATAATAATTGTGTCTGACCAATTCATGTGAATTATGTATGACAACATTACCAATATTGTTGATAATAAATGAGTGTCTGACTCTGACCAACTTTGTTTAAAGAACAAAGTATATATCCAGTTCATAATATTTCTGAAGAAAATATTGGACGATGAGGCATGCTTTCCCAACATATAAGGAAGTATTCATTGAATGGACTACACATGGAAAACCATCTAATCGCATGGAAGTGTGGCATTCACTCATGGGAAGTATGGTGTCTCGACTATCATGTTCGGAACAGGGAACCTCCAATTCAATATACTATATTTCTTATGTATCAAACGAGCATTTAGCATTCTACGTTCTCAGGGTGTTAGCAGAATTCTGGCACAAACAAACAATCTGGGATACGTTACATGCTTCCATAAGCACTCATTCATGCTTCCTCTACTACATGACACAATATCTATCCTCTGCTTCCTCAAGGAAGTAGGCACTACCATTTTAGATGCTCTAAGTATTCAAGTTTAAAGCTATGAAAATGTTAATCGTCTTGCAAGTATAAGGTTTCTTTTCACATAAACAACATGAATAAACCTCAACTTGGGGAAGGCACACTCAATTTCACTGTTAAAGAATTATGTAAGGAAAAAACTACTAGATATGGTATCCACTCAGTCTAATTCGAGTAACCCGAATATGGTTCCTACATTTATATATAGAAAGTGATGGAATTTAAATAAGTATTGAAACAAGTTACCAGGTAAAGATGCAGAGAGGATCAAGAAGGAGTGTTGAGGAGCGAGGTCAAGACACCGAGAATCGCGAAAGCGAGAAGGGGGCTGAGGTCCAAGGAGTAGAGCGGCGGAATCACGTTCCTGAAGAGGTTGAGGTAGGGATCGCAGAGGTCGCGGATCGCCGAGAGAGGCTGCTTGTCCCAGGGGACGTTGGGGAACCAGCTGAAGAGTACTCTGAGCATCAATATGCCGCTGTATATCTCGAGCCACTTCCCGATCCCCGCCGCCACCATCTTGAACGGCGACGTGCTGAAGCTCAGGTCCAGCCCCTTGGCCGCGAAAAACAGAGGCCCCGCCGACCACGCCAGGTTCTTCTTCAAGCTGAGCAGAGAGGCCAACTCCTCTGAGCTCGGCTGCGCCGCCCAATTCGAGAACGCGGCGGCCAGAGACGCCGCCGCGGATATGATGGAGCAGACGGTGCGGGTGGAGTCGGCGAGCAGGGACTCGGCGGAAACCCTAGACGCGAGGGTTTGGGGGTTGGGGCGGTGAGAGAGGCGCAAGGGTTTGGGGGTTGGGGCGGTGGAGAAGGAGAGGAAATTGGGGGAGAGGGATCGAGGTCTTGTGGGGAGTGGAAGTGAAAGGGTCCGGCTGAGACTGCCCTGCGAACTCATCAGAGAAGCCATTGGAGTTGAATTTTCAGAGAAACGAACGAGGGTTTTGTGATTGCTGTAAATCAAAAGGAACAGTGTCTGTGTCTGTGTCTGTGTCTGTGAGGAAGATAAGATTTAACCACCAACTCATCTGGATTCAAGGTCAATCGGCCCATGCCCCAGCCCAAGCCCATATATACGCTCCAACCTAACTATCTCACTCATGTGCTCCAAAATGTGCCTCATTTTACAAAATTGACTGCACTTATTTGGTCACATTTTACAACTTATTACACCTATTATAAAAAAAATTAATTTTAGCTCATCTTGTTGCAGTTTGTTAAACGATGTTAAAATTTGGACGAAATTTTTTTAAAGAATATAAAAAATCAAAATTGTCCTGAATTATTCATCAAAATTTTAAATCATTATCATCCATTTCAATCTTTGACTTGTGAATTTTATTAATTTAAAAATAAGAGATTCTTCAAAAGAAAAAAAAAATAATTTCAGACAACTAGTGGTGTAAACGAGTCGAGTTCTTAACGACAATCAAGTTTACTGTAAGTACTGGTACTTCAAACTTCTTCTTAAATATAGTAGGAGAAATTATGGATCACTAGTCCCAAACTAAAACTGTTTCCCACATACAAATTCTTAACTAAAAAAAAATTATATTTTGCACTTACCAAACTATTCTTTTTGTTACATTTTGACTCTAACGGGATTAATTCCAAAGAGAGCGAATAAGAAAATGTCGGTTTGAACAAGTTGTTCAATATGGATTTTGATTAGACAATGTAGTGTGAAGTTCATCCT
>JAYMTP010006787.1:0-11706 GCA_036897365.1 Geranium brycei | reverse complement strand
GTGAATCAGAAAATGATCTCTCTCTAAGCCAGTCTTTACATGTGCTTGTAAAGCCTCGCTTACTTCCTATAGTATATCTTTCTTGATATAAAGTCTCTGTAACCATCTATGATATGATAATAGTACTAATAATTGATATAAGGGTTTTCCTTACAAACTTTCATCAGTAGCTGCTACAAGTGGGAATTCTGATCACCAAGACTAAAGGGAAAATTCGGGATTTTTTGTTCTTGATCTAAATCTGAAGGCCAAAGGCCAATATATCTGTAGTTCCTCAGTCCGTATCACAGCAATTTGTGCGGATGACCAATTTCGTTTTTGGCAGCCCAAAACCAGCCCTAATAAAATAATGGCACTAGTTTATACATGTCAGCATAAAATGGTATGCAGAGAAAATGTTTACCCAATTCTTACATGGATGTGTCATTTCCAATATGGTTAGTCCGCTAACTTTCTTCTCCATCGCTGCACACTTTCAAATATCATCCCCAAAACACCACCAATCCATTCTAAACTAAAATACAGTTCTAAGAACATCTACAATGGGGGATTCATCCATGTCACCTGAACAGAAACACCTCCAAAAATTTCTTGACAGTAACCTAACTATCACTTAAACAATCATATTCTTCACAATGTATGCGCATTCAAGCCTCCTAACACCATTAACATTTATTTATTCTCTTTTCGTCCTTAGTTACTTCATCAGCTCAAATTCAAAAATCCTCTAAAAACTCACCATCAGCTAAAATCACAGCGATTTTCAGATAGGCCTGCTAATTTCAAAACTACAACTACAATCATCAAATTTAACACAATTTGTTCACTCATAGAATCAAATCCACATAAACAGTAACTCACATCCCAATCCAAACAAATACAACTCCATGAAGATCGAGTGCGAACAGAAAATTGAACAGCTACAGATACAGATAAGAAGATTGGATCTAGGGCGTACCTGGAGGCAGCGACGCCATATACGGCGGCGGCTTGAAAGTCCGATCAATTTCAATCTCTCTCTCTCGATATCGTTGACGAAGATGAGCTTGATTTGGACTTGTGAAACGCAATTACTGGAAAAACCAGCTCCCGCCGAAAATGGGCTCTTCGAAGCGGCTGGTGATTCAATACAGGCCCTGGCCCATACATCACATTTTATAGCTCAATTGGCCCTTACCCAATCATTTATTTATTTTATTTTATTTCTTTTTTGGTACATTCAATTTCACTCTAAATGACGTTATTACTGGAGGCAAAAATCATTCTCCATAAATTTAATATCTTGAGTTATGAATCGACATTGGATGATTAATAAATTGAATATGTAAAATTTTATAATGATATAAGTGTGTTAAACATTAATTTAATATGAAAATCGCCAATAATTTATTTAACATTTTCATAATTACTTTTTCTTAAGAAACCAAAACAATAAATGATTCATTTCAAAGCCCCAAATGTAATTAGCATATTATATTAAACTTAATGAATAATTCATGTTTACTACATTGAACTATGACACATTTTCATGTCACTGCGGTGAGCTATTTTAAGAGTCAGTTTAATACGGGAACTATTTTTACGTGTCATTTTACCCTAACACCATTAAAATAGATGGAAAATATATTATTTAACTTTCAAATTTTATTAAATGTCGAAAATACCCCTGTATTTAAAAAATCAAAAAAAAAATTCATTTTTTTTAAAAAAAATATTTTTTTGTGGAATAAATAATAAAAATTGATTTGAATATTATTATTTTGTTAAAAAAATATTAAAAATAAAAAACGTTGTTCAAATTCGTTTCTTATTTTTAATGTTTTTTTCGAAAAAACTTTTTTACAAAAAGTAATAATATTGAAATATGTTTTTAATTATTTATTTCATAAAAAATATTTTTTAGATTTATTTCAAAATGCTAATACAAGGGCAATATGGACATTTCATATCAAAATTAACTCTATTAGAAACAACGACACTTAAAAATAGTTCTCCGTGTTGAACTGACTCGTTCATCGCATTGAACATAAATTATCCCTAAACCTAATAATAGAATGTATTATGATACTTGCGATGTATACTCTATACAAACACTTATTTCCCAATGTAATAAATCAATCAAATTGAGTATTTGTTACAAATATATTATTACAGTTTATTATTTCCCTTATGATCCTAAAATCTCCTGAAACGGCGCCGTTTTAGACTCCCTCCCTTATCATCATTTCATCAACCCGTCCTCTCAGATGTTATCAACAACACAGTGATCATGAGCAGTCCCACTCCCACTCCCACCACCACCACAAACCTGCCACCAAACACCATCTCCAAGTCCCCAGAGCTGACCCAGAAGGCTCTCCTGAGCCTCCTCCACTCCAAATGCTCCACCTCGCCGCACCTCCTCAGGCAAGCCCACGCCCTGATCCTCCGCACCGGCCACTTCAGCGACCACTATGTCGCCGGCACTCTCCTCAAGTACTACTCCGACCGCCGCCTCTTCCCCCCCGAAACCGCCTCCAACCTCTTCGCCTCCATCCCCAAACCCAACGCCTTCGTCTGGAACACCCTCATCAACGCCAGCGACCCTCGCAGGGCCCTGCGCCTCTACCTCCGCATGGCGGCCCTCGATTCCCGCCCCAACAGGTTCACCTTCCCGCCCCTCCTCCGGGCGTGCTCCGACGTCGCCGGACAGAGGGAGGGAGCTCAGATCCACGCCCATGTCGTCAAATTCGGGTTTTCTGGTGATGGCTATGTCAGGAGCTCTGGGATTCAGATGTACGCCTCGTTCGGCCTCCTGGCCGAGGCTCGGAGGATGCTTGATGGTGGTGGTGGTGGTGTTGATGCCGTTTGTTTCAATGCTATGATTAATGGGTACTTTAAGTGCGGGGACGGCGAGGCTGCACGGAAGGTGTTCGACCAAATGCCCGAGAGAAATGTCGGGTCTTGGAATGTTATGATTACTGGGTTTGCGAAGCTTGGGATGGTCGAGGCTGCGAGGGTGGTGTTTGACGAGATGGGGGAGAGGGATGACATATCTTGGAGCGCGATGGTCGATGGGTATGTGAAGAACGGGTGCTATCAGGAGGCCTTAGAGGTTTTCGGTTTGATGCAGGCGGGGAAGATGGAGCCGAGGAGGTATATCCTTCCGAGCGTGCTGGCTGCGTGCGCCAACGTGGGGGCGCTCGACCAGGGCCGTTGGATTCATGCCTACGCGAGGAGGAAGGCGATTTGGGTGGATGCATTGTTGGGGGCCGCCCTGGTGGATATGTATGCCAAGTGCGGGCGCCTTGACATGTCGTGGCAGGTCTTTGAGAATGTTAGGGAGAAGGAGGTTTTCACTTGGAATGCCATGATTGGGGGGCTCGCTATGCATGGTCGTGCAGACGATGCAGTTGATCTTTTCGAGAAGATGCAGAACGAGAGGGTGGAGCCGAATGGAGTCACGTTCGTCAGCGTCCTGAAGGCTTGCGCTCACGCAGGGTGGGTCGATGAAGGCCTGTCGATTCTAGACTCCATGAAGAATGTGTTTGGCATCGAGCCTGAGGTAGAGCATTACGGATGCGTTGTTGACCTTTTCGGGAGATTAGGACTCTTTGATGAGGCAGAGGAGCTCATAAAGGTAATGCATGACTAATAGTACATAAATAGTTGAGTAAATAAAGAAAAATGACTAAAGCTCTGCATTATGCAAGAGGGTACTTCCTTACATCTTAAAGTTAATAAAGGAAAAACGTGAAAATTGCGTTGTCAGTAGCAAAGTATACAACACCCTACTGCAAAAGTGTTATAATGCATAACACAGTTTTGCCATTTTCCTGTTAATAAATCTTTTAACTTGTTACTGCGTCAACTAACCCACATATAACAGGTAATGCCGCTCAAACCAAATGCAGCAGTATGGGGAGCATTGTTAGGTGCCTGCAGGAAACATGGCAATGTCGAGCTAGGCGAAAAAGTAGGGAAGCTTTTGCTCGAGCTAGAACCACAAAACGGCGGGCGCTACGCACTATTATCAAACATATATGCAAAAGCAGGGCGATTTGACGATGCTGCAAAGGTGAGGAAACTAATGAAGGAGAGGGGAGTGCAAACGAACCCGGGAACAAGCAAGATCGATCTGAATGGCACGGTTCACAAATTCCAAATGGGCGACGGATCACATCCACAGGCGAAGGAAATCTATTCGATGGTCGGCGAGATGCTCGAAAAATTACATACAGAAGGTTACTCGCCGGATCGCTCGCAAGTTCTGTTTGACATTGAAGAGGAGGAGAAGGAAAGTGCCCTTCAACACCATAGTGAAAAGCTAGCAATTGCTTTTGCGCTCATTAACACGAAACCAGGAACGACCGTTCGCATTGTGAAGAACCTAAGGGTGTGTGAGGATTGTCACTCTGCGACGAAGCTCATTTCTAGAGTATATAATCGGGAGATAGTTGTGAGAGACCGTGTGCGATATCATCACTTCAGAAATGGAAAATGTTCATGCGGGGACTTTTGGTAAAATGCTCTACTCTAAAATAGTTGAACAAACATTAGAGTTTTTGTATAGTGTGTTTATAGTGGGAGTCTTACGTATGTAAACAAGTCAAATCAAGTAGATTGGGCCGACTTGTGAAAAAAATGTTTGACTCGGGCTCGAGTAAACTTATGCAACTAAGTTTCAGTTTAGCTCGAACGAAAATAGTCAAATTTGAGCTTGGCTCAACTCAATCCGGTTCGTTTAATTTTCACTGTAAATACTTATTAAAAGTAAAATTCATATTAAATAAAATAACATATAATTTTTTTAATTATTAAATAAGTTGGCTTGAGATCAACTCAATTCGTCTAGTTTCTTTATATATACACATAATTAAAACTAAAAAATAAAATTAATTAAATACTAACGAGCTGACTCGCGAGACCATCAAACTTTGAAAGGTTAAGTTTGAGCTAAGCTTGTTTGTTGAACGAGCACAGCCTTGAATTCGAGTTCGACTCGAACTCGAATATAACAAGACCAAACCAAATATTCAATCAACCAAGTTTGAGCTGGTCGTTAAAAGATCGTTTTGTTTACAACTTTGTTGGTAATTGCACATAATGGATTATGTATAGTATCTAGAGTGAGGCCCCTTTTATTGGCTGTTGCATCCCATGGAGAAAATTACATTCGCATGCATAGTAAAATGTCTTTTACATTCAGAATTCGATAAAAATTATCAAAGTATTCGAAACAAGTTGTTTGTTATTAAAAAGAAGATAAAACAAACAAAATCAACTAATACACATGAATATTATATTTACTTGGTTTGTTAACTGTATTAATTATATAGTACATGATAAAGAAAATCTTATTAGAGAATTTTGTGTGGTTTATGTTAGCTTTTCTACCACTTCCTTTCAGCTATGTGTAAGTTTTTTTAAGGGCAAATTGGGGTTTTCGTTTTCGAGCTCTCCTCGTCTACAACTCTTCGTCTTCCCGAAAGCCTGTTTCTAAGTTTGTCGTACCATTTCTACCTCCAACACTTCAAGTGGGAGTTTCTGTGTTAAACCTTCGGAAGGTACTACCACTTCGGTCCGCCAGACATATATCTTTCGGGTCAGTGACATATTCGCCACGGCACAGTTTATGTTCCCCCGTTTCCGTTCTTGTTGCACACCAGGTCCACCGATTCGGTTCACTTACACGGTTCAGTTAGCAATTTGGTTTAACTAGCGGTTCGGTTCAATCAACGATTCAGCCCAATTATTGCGCAAATTCTAACCGGGTACACACGGCTCAAGCATAAGTCAAGAAAAGCATTTGCTTCAAGCTCCCGATTTTATTAGGTCCTATATATATTTTTATATGGATCCATATTTGCATTTCTAAGTTAATAGTGACATATAAATGTAATGAGCCCAATTCTGCATCTTGTTTTCTTTTTAACATTAACACCCCTATAAATAGGAATGGACACTTTTTACCCAAAATCATATCCGAACCGAGATCCAAACCGAATTCGAACTGAAGAATCGAGAACCGTAAGTATTGGATCGGATTTGGGTCTGAAAATTGAGAACCTAATCAATTCGGTTCGGATCCAGTTCTGAGAGTGTAGAACCTTTAATTAACCGGTTCAGAATCGAACTGGTTTAAGAGGTTTTAATTAGTATTTTTTGTATTTCGTTTTAAATTTTTGCCTAAAAATGTTTTATTATGTATAGTCTTCACTACAAATTGAAAAATGTATGAATATCACAATAATTGGGTCTAATTGAAAAAATTATAAAACTATACATGAGAACCAGACTCTCAATCTCACAATTAATCATTCAATCAGGTCTAATTGGGTCTAGTTTAATACAACTGGGAACCGGACTGAAGAACCAAGACCAGAACTGGACCGATTCTCACCTATTGGGTCCGGGTTTGGGTCTCAAAAATAGGGAACCGATTTGTTTAATTTGGTCCGGTTCTGACCAGTTTGGTCCGGAACTAGAACCGTGCCCAGCCCTACCCATAAATGATTATTTATAACATTTACATTTAGCTAAAATTGGATCCATAAGTTTTTTTATTTCCAAAGTATTTATTTAAATTTAAGTTTCATAAAACTCATAATTAGAGAATTACTAAAGCTTTTATCATAAAAATCACTCTTACTTCAAACCAAATAATATTTTAATCTGCCTTGCGGCTACTAGGGTTTGGACCTGATGCCCATGGTCCGTGTAGGCATTTCTATAGTTGAAAAATATAATAATTCAAACTCTTGTACGTGAGAAAAAATGTTTAATAACATAATTTTTGTTCGATTCCTTGTTCCGATTGCATTCTTGTTCTTCACCTTTCAATTCCATTGTTTTTAATCTGCCTTCTTTATTGTTTTAATGGAAATAATCTCATTGGTTTGATTAGATTAGAACAAAATTAAAATATTTGGATTAGGTTAAAAAATATAATTATTAAATACATGCCAATTATATTTTAAATGCACATCAATTACATTGGAAATGTACATGTATATTATTAAATAATATAATTATTAAAAAAATTCTTTTAGATGTATCCGTTTTTACTTAATTAATAAAATTTTAGAGTATCATCCCCTTTTATAAAAATTTAAGGCCTATGAATATGAATTCTCGCTTAAGCCCCAAAAATTTTAGGGCCGCCCCTAGGTCCTGCATATTATATTGGCATTAAGAGACATGAACTTGTTGCTGAGATGGACAGGAGACGAAGAAGAAGCTGAGTGAGCGATGGAATGGACGAGCAGCGCCACCTCCTCCTCCCTGATGAGCTTGAGGGAGTTGACCTTGGAGGCGTTTTGAGGGTGCACAACTTCCGGAGCTCCCTCCAGTAGTGGCCGTAGGGGGCGAAGGCTATGTCGAGATAGTTGAAGGAGAGCCTCCCCGTGCCCGCCAAGGGGGGCCCAGTCGAGATCATGAGTTTTCAAGACCTCTTTGGCGGCCTCTGCAGAGGAGAGGATGAGGGTGGGCATGGAGCCGGGGTGCAAGAGCATGACGAGTCCGTAGCGCTTGGACAGCTCCCATAGAGACTGGTGAGGAAGATGGCCTAGTTGGTGCAAGTTGCCGATTATGGGAAGCTTGGGAGGGCTTGGAGGAAGGTTGTTGTTGTTGTTGTTGTTGTTTCAATCCAATTCGAAGAACAAGGCCAAGAAGAAGCAGAAAAAGAGCAAGGCTAATAGGTGATAAATCCAGAGCCATTGTGTAGTGTGTAGTGTGTAGTGTGGGTCATCGATACTCAAGCAGGCACGGTTATATAATGCTCTATTCAGCAGGAAAAAAATAAAGCTCTATTTATATTTAAAAATTATACTTGTGTCTTTAACAACCAAGTTAAAAACACTAAAAGATAATTTATTGGTATACAGATCAACGAATCTTTCTTTGGCAAGAACTCACAGGCAATCTCCGGAGACCTCACTGGGATGACATGTACGTTTCCGACACGAACACATGCAATGTCTGTGTCGAATTGATTCAGGAGTCCGAGGATCCATCGGAATGTTGGCTGGCCGGTGAGGATCTTGTTGATTAGCATTTCCGCAAGATTGCCTATAAATGGCATTGGTTTTGGACCTGGTGGAAGCTCATAGCTACCCATTTCGTTGTGTACAAGGATTTGGGAACTTCTAGGATTGAAAAAATAGTGTTTCAATTTGGCAAAACTAATAGCTACGAGGGAAAACAAAAGTGGTATGATTAGAAAGTCATGGAGACTTGTGTTGCCAGAAACGGAAGTGAAGAAGAAAACATATTAACAGTGAAATGTGAGAAGGAACCATGAGAATGGTATTGATAGACAAAATCAAAGATATTTGTAATCTTCAAAAGAAAAAAATATTTGTAATCAAATCAAATATTTCTAATTATGTCTCCAACTCATTCTTGAATGGAAATACAAAGCAGACAACAAAATATTTCACAATGATATCAGAGCTGGTATGGTCTTATTAACTTTCGCTGAGTTTATGGTTCTGCCCACTCGTTAGCTTATGGTTCTAACGAGTGGGCAGGGCAAAAAACTTTTTTTTCTTTCATCACCTTATCATCAATAAAATTTTATTTTGTTTTCTTGAAAATCAAAATCTTAATCTCCAACAATCATAAAGAGCAATAACCTACATTCCAGACGCCATAAAGACAAAATCTTAACGCGCAAGACGCCATAAAGCCAAAGCCCGAGCGTAAGACTCCAAAGAGCCGAGCCGTAGAGCGCAAGACACCAAAGAGCTGAGCTATAGAGCGCAAGACGCCACAGAGCCAAAGGCAAGGAGCACATGACGCCATAAAGTTGACTCCAAAGAGCGTACCCGAGATATTTATGTTTTCATGTTCTCCTTCACAAGTCGAGATTATTCATGCTCCAACTTGAGGGGGATTGTTGAGTATCTACCAAATCAACCAAAAAATCATATATGATTTCTTGTTGATTACTCAATTTTTCGTATTTATTTTATTGTCTTATGGGACAATTATATTAATTATAGAATATTTGCTTACTAAATCAAGCACATGTAATGTCCTATAAAATAGAATAATAGAATAATTGTTTGTTGCTTGACTTTTGTATTTCCATTTGGAATATTTATACAAAGATTTACTTAAATCACTCACATAATCACATGTCAAATATTTGATTTGATTACAAATATTTGATTGTGTCTATCATTGACTTTATCACCCCCCCCCCCCTCCTCCTTTAGTCAGAACGGGTGTTTCCCGAACGTGAGATTGGAACGAAAATCATCAAATAAGCCCCGAGGAATTCTTTTGGTGAAAATGTCTGCAATTGAGGAGTGAGAAGGAACATGCAATAATCTAACTTGTCATCGATCAACTTTTTCGTGAACGAAATGAATGTCTAACTTAATGTGCTTGGTCCTCCGGTGTTGAACCGGATTGCCAGATAAGTAAATGGCGCTTACGTTGTCGCACTACACAAAAGTAGCTCGAGAAATAGGACAATGGAGTTCCAGCAAAAGATTTTGGAGCCAGCAAGATTCGGAGACCACATTAGCAACTCCACGGTATTCAACTTCGGTGCTTGATCGGGATAGTGTAGGTTGATGTTTGGAAGATCAAGAAACCAAATTATCACCCAAGAAGACACAGTATCCTGATGTGGAGCGTTGCATGTCCGAGCAACCGACCCAATCATCATCCGTGTAAACAACTAGTGAGGAAACAGACGTAGAATATAAGTGCAGACCTAAATGAAGGATGCCTTGCAAATATCGAATGATGTGTTTGAGGGCAGACATGTGGTTGATCCAGGGGTCATGCATGTGTAGATAGACTTGTTGCACTGCATATGAAATGCCAGGGCGAGTAAAAGTAGGATATTGTAAAGCACCTGCCAGGCTTCGATAGAGGGTCAGATCATCATAACGGTCATTGTCTGAAGTTGAAAGTTTTCCCTGTGAGTCAACTGGGGTAGCAGAGGGAGAGAAAGAGCTCATTCTTGCGCAATGAATAATATCTTCAGCGTATGTGCATTGAGATAAGAACATCCCGTGACGGTGACGCTGAACTGCTACTCCAAAAAAATACGATAGCAGACCAAGATCCTTCATTGCAAATTTCGTATCAAGTAGTGTCATGATAGATAAACGTAGGGCACCACTAGAAGTTGTCAACATAATGTCGTCAATATATAGTAGAATATAAACAATATCAATGCCCTTTTTAAGAATAAAGAGCGAGCAATCAGTTTTGCAGTGGAAAAAATCAATGGATGCCACATAATTTGTGAAACGTTGGTACTAAGGACGTGGAGCTTGCTTCAGGCCATATATTGAACGTCGTAGTAAACAAACATGATCGGGAAATGAGGTGCTCAGAAAACCTATTGGTTGATGCATATATCTCCGTTGCCGGTTTGACTACGGGGCTGAACGTCTCACGCTCCTCGCACTTCCACCATTATTGATTGTGCATATATGTACAATCAATAATGTTTGTTACATGATAATTTTTGTTTTTTGTTCACTATTTAGGTGGCAAAGTTCTTGATTCCTTATCGAATATGTTTTTCAGTGCATTTTAAATGATTGTTCGGTTTGCGATATTGTCATCAATATAATTTAATTTAAATTTTTCTTTGGTTCATATTGAATCGTTGATTATAGGGAATTAATGCCATATGAAAATAAACTACATTTGTGGTGTTTTAGTTCTATTAAGGCACTAATAGTAATCATAATGCGAACAAGAATGATAAATATTTAACATAAATGGAAGAAATTACAATAACATGCAAACAAGATTGGATATAGAAAAAAAAAGTTTTTTTGAACCAACATAAAAATTAAGATAAACATGAATTGACATGAATGACATATATGATGAATTCTATAGATAGTTTCATTTTGAATATACGTGACATCTTACATCAGATTGCATCAATGTATTTAAATTATCTCACGAGGTAAGGTTCATTACATGGTATTTAAATGAATAATTGCTTTATTTACACAATTAATAAAATGATAAAAATTAGTAAATATGTAAAAGCATCATCTCTTAAAGCAAATGGCCGAATATGAATTTTCTTGTTTTAGGCCCCCAAGATTTGTAGGGCCGCCCCTAACCATGGTCACCGAGTGTTCTAGCGGCGGGTACTTGACAACAGCGGTGATGCCGGAGGGAGAGTAATGGAAGAAGATGAGAAAGTTGTTAAGTACACTTGTATTCAGCCCATCAAAACTTCACTTTCTTCGTCCGATGATACACAAAAAGCTGACGATCTTGTCCGTTTCATCCGAAACCCTAAAGTTTGGGATGAGCCTCTAAAGTTCAATCTCGACCGTCATCTGGAGGATGACAATGCGAGGGTCGAGATTGGGGAAACCAAAGTTGAGATACATGACATTTAGCACCGGGAGGCGTGGATGTCCAGCGGTTGGAATTGGGTCCATCATGACTTTGATGT
Source organism: Geranium brycei (assembly GCA_036897365.1). Lineage (NCBI taxonomy): Eukaryota > Viridiplantae > Streptophyta > Magnoliopsida > Geraniales > Geraniaceae > Geranium > Geranium brycei. The sequence goes on along the minus strand of JAYMTP010006787.1, from coordinate 278 downwards.
TATTGTCTCAAATTCTTCAAGGATTTACCCTCGACGTGCCACCAGGGAGAAACGAGATAGATCTCAGTGAATCGGAAAATGATCTTTCTTTAAAGCAGTCTTTGCATGTGCTCGCTGATGTAGCATTAAACAGTACATGCATCGTGTCTTGGAGCTCCTTGTTGGGGAGATCCGGGCCTTATCTAGGAGGAGCACCCAAGGAAAGCCCACATACACATTAGAGCTCACATTTGACCCAAAAGACTAGCCTATTGTGTCTAAGGTCCAATGTGCATATA
>JAYMTP010006786.1:0-11706 GCA_036897365.1 Geranium brycei | reverse complement strand
AAGATATAACATCCCCTTCTATCTCTCTCACTCTTTCAAATACTCTCTCTCTCTCTCTCTCTCTCTCTCTCTCTCTCTCTCCCAGACCGAAATGGGCGTCGGTCTCGTCCTATTGCAAGCTCCACGGCGTGAATCGTGGGCCGGTCCAGTGTCGGAAGCGGTGGAGCAACCTCGCCGGCGATTACAAGAAGATAAAGGAGTGGGAGTCGTCGCAGAGGTCATCGCCGGACTCTCTCTCTCTCTCTCTCAGAAACCCAAGAATTTCTCTCAAAACAAACTGAAACCAAGATGAGATTTTTATATCAGAAAATCCAAAACCCACCTCAGAATCAACTGTTGCTCGTCAAATGAGAGAGGTCGAGTTCGATAATGGCGAGGCTGACTTAAGAAACGATTATAGAAGTTTAGAAAGGAAATTAGAGAAGGTTGACTTGCTGCCTTCCTCGTGGTCGGAGAACAACCCGTCATCCGCGTGATGGTCACGTGGTCGAATATTCCCCTAATATTAACACCGTTGGGCCTCAGTGAGAAAGTCGTATACTTCGAGACCTGTCAGAACGTATTCGTGAAACGAGGGAGGTAGGTGAAAATTGGGTATACTACAAGGGAGGTAAGTGACACTTTCCCTATAATATATCTACAAACCGGTCAATCCGGTCTGTTTATGAACCGGGAACAAGAACACACCTGCATTGTGTTTGTCCTTGAGTTGAGTTGCACTAAGCGATGGCTCATCGTCTCCGCCACAGCTTCACAGCTCTCTCTCGCAACATCTCCACCTCCGCAGGCGCCAAAGCTCCGATTTTGTTGAATCCCCTCGAGAGAAATGTGGAAGACGGAGCCGCGACGATCCAGCTTCTCTCTTGGGGTAAAGGTTACTCCGGCCAACTCGGCGACGGAACCGAGAAGTGCCGCCACTACCCCACCGCCGTCGCCAACCTTCTCCTCGACCCTTCCTCATTCGATCTCTCTCCGACCTCGGGCCGTCGAGTGGATGATATTGGGCCCTCCGATCAGTCTCGCCGTCGACTGGATGTGGGAATTTCTTGCGGTCTCTTCCATTCTTCGCTGCTCGTCGATGGGAAATTCTGGATCTGGGGAAAAGGGGATGGTGGTCGCCTTGGATTGGGGCACGAGGACTCCATCTTTGTTCCTACGTTGAACCCTAATTTGGACTCTGCTCGGTGCATTGCTCTTGGTGGGTTGCATTCTGTTGGGCTCACCCATCAGGGCCAAGTCTTCACCTGGTCAGTACACTATTCACCATTTCTATATATGTGTGTCTTCTACTGTTTAGCTCAAAGATGATTTTCCTGACAATTGTGTGATCCTGAGGATGATGGAAGGCTTGTTTTTGGATGATTATGTGGAAAATAATTTGTTTTCAGATGGGATTTTAGAAAAATGGAGAAACAAATAGACCACAATATTTACTGAATTGTGACTTCAATTTTTTCAATGCATGGAACATTGGTGGTTTGGTTAATCTAGACGCAGCAGCTTCTCTTTGTTGATATATGGAACATAACATGGGTGATTTGATCAATATCAATTATGTTGTTCTTGCTGAACTTAGTGTTGATATGTTTGGCTGTGTAACTTGAAGCTGTGTAATGAAAATGAAGCTTGCAGGGGCTATGGTGGTTTTGGTGCGCTTGGACATTCTGTTTATCATAGAGAATTACTTCCTAGATTGGTTAAAGGACCTTGGGATCAGAAAATCTGCCATATTGCAACCAGTGGGACGCATACGGCTGCCATCACTGAATCAGGTTTGTCAAACTATTTTTTGTGTTGCAATGTTTCATTGACGGATTTGGATGTCTCAAAATTCAAATTATGCACATGAAAACCTAGCGGTAGACGGAAATATAAAGAAGAATCTCTAAAGAATGAGAATACTAATTTTACGATTGCAAGTATTTTCTCATAGATTCACGATTTTCTCTTCTTAAGATGAGTATGATTTAGCAGGTTTTCATGTTTGACTTGGTTGGTTTTGATTTCTTTGATGCAGGGGATATTTATACTTGGGGTCGAGATCAAGGTGACGGTAGATTAGGCCTTGGTCCTGGCTCGGGTCCAAATGAGGGTGGTGGATATAGTATCCCTACGAAAGTAAAAGCATTGCCGGTGCCTGCTGCTGCTGTTTCCTGTGGAGGATTTTTCACAATGGTGCTGACTGAAGAAGGGCAAGTTTGGAATTGGGGAGGTATAGTTCCTTCTTATACAACTTTTTGCCACGCCCTATTTATTTTTATGTGGACCTCTATTACAAAACGTGCTGCAAGTCTGAATTGGTTATGTTAAGACATTGTAATAAGAGATGACCGGATGCAGTCATTCATTTCTAATAGTACCAAAATTTGATCACTCGATGAATTTTCATGCTATTTGAACAATCTGAAATGTCCTAACTAGTATTTGAAGAAAAACAGTAAGCACACATTTGAAGCTAGCGCAAGTTATCGTAAAAGAGATTGTAAGATTCTACTAGCACTTATGACGTATCAACCTCTATGCTCCTTTACAAGTTTACTTAGCTTGACAGAGCATGTTTGTCTTTGTTTTTACTCAACAGCCACATTATCCATTTAATGTATTGCTAATTTGCACACCTTTCTTTTTTAGTATGCCATTTATTTTAGAGAAAATGGTAAAAAGGTGTCGTAAACTATCACACTTTTGCAAGAGGGTGTTGTATACTTTGTTAGTGGCAAAAAAGTGCCATGAACTTTGGTTTTTTGTGCAAAATGTGTATATCTGTACAAAAATGACGAAATTTCCCTTGAAATCAAGATTTTTATCAAATAAGTTTTAAAATGTGTATATTTGTACAAAATGACGAAATTGCCCATCAAATTAAGAATTGAGTTTTTTTTATAAAATTAATTTTAACTTAAAAAAAATAATTTAACTAAAAATTAAATTACATAATTTGATTATACAAATTTTAGTTAAAAGATATTTTCAAAAAAAAAATTATTAATTTTTTTAAAAATTAATCATTAGTTGTAAGGGCAATTTCGTCATTTTTGTACAAATACATACATTTTGCACAAAAAATCAAAGTTCACAACACTTTTTTGCCGTTAACTAAGTACACAACACCCTCTTGCAAAAGTGTGATAGTATACCGTACGTTTTTGCCACTTTCCTTTTATTTTAAGCTTGAATTGTAATGGTAAGTGTTTTTTCCTTTGATTTAACTCTGGAACTTTGGATGGACATGTCTTTGAGCTTGTGCTGTATAAGATGGGTTAATTGCTTGTCCCACTTTTGACTTCTTTAGAACTTTGACTAGTCGTGCCTTACATTTTATGCTACTAAAGGAACGTAGTCGTGATACCTTCATTTTGCTGTTTGATTCAGCCAACTCCAACTTTGAACTTGGAAGGGGTAATAAAGTTGGTGGTTGGAAACCAAATCCAATCCCTAGTCTTCTAGATGTTCGTATTATCCAGGTAGCCGGTGGTGGATATCATTCTCTTGCATTAACAAGTAAGATGATAACAATATATTTTCATTTCTGCAGCAATCATGTTTTTTTTTTTGGAAGTTTACGTATGGATTATCAGTGTTTGATTGCCGGTGTATAAATTTAATTAGATGAAGGTAGAGTATTTTCGTGGGGGCATGGTGGACATGGTCAGTTGGGTCATTCCTCAACCAAAAGTGAGAAAGTACCTACTGTCATTGAGGCTTTGGCTGATAAGCGTGTTATCCACATTGCATGTGGAGCGTCAACCTCAGCAGCTATAACTGGTAAGACAATTTAATATTCTCTTTAATATTCTGTCCATTCTGATGAGCGTGTTATCCCAAAAGTAAATGCCCGCTTTCTCGTTTAGGTAGTTAGTTATAAACTATTACCACATGAAGTTCTTACTAATGTTCGTTTGGCCAAGTGGTTAAGTGTCGAGTTTCCTTGAAGTTATGAGGTCTTGTTTTAAGTTTTGAAGGCAAGGATTTTTTTGGCCCGGGATTGTCTTTAGATGAACTTCGCTGACTAATCACAATCCATGACCAATCATAAACTTCAGAGGGTTTTGGTTAATTTAGAATTCATTTTCTTGCTTGAGGTTGAACCATAGTCTGACTCTCACACTTGATACTTCTCTAAGCTATTTTTAGCAATGACTACCTAAATTGGTCCATGAACTATTAGAAAATGACCAATTTAGTCCCTGAACTAAAACACGTCAATTTAGTCCACAGGTGAGCTGTTGTTTGTCGTTTTTCGGATAGCCTGTTGACCATTTGGGCAATAATACTATTAATAGCATTAATAAGGTGTTGCTGGTTTTGAGCAGATGAAGGGAAGCTGTACATGTGGGGAAATTCCAAGGATTCTCAGCTGGGAGCTCCCGGGCTGCCGGAGTTTCAACCAAGTCCCGTTGAAGTCAACTTTCCTACAGAGGATGACGGATTGGGACCGTGTAACGTGCTGTCGGTTGCAGTTGGCTCCTCCCATGCCATGTGTTTGGTTTTAAGGTCAAGTAGTCAATAAAATGGTAGTGTGCACTATAAGGATTCATTCCTCATATAAAGGTTTTGCTTAATTGAAACAAAGATGATTCAAGAGTAACTAAGGACGGTGCCTAATATCTTTCGAAGAAACATATCATTGAGTACACTTCATCTGTAGCGGATGTGGGGTTCCAAATTTTTTGGATAGATGATTTTTGCAGTACATTATGAATAAGCAAACTTTCCTAAACTTAGGTGAGTCAGATAAGAATAGTCATCTGTGAGTTATTTTGATTGCTGAAGTTGAGAAAATCATTAATTTAGTCCTGACTCAGTTTAGGTACGAAGTTTGTCAACATTCTACATTTTCAAACTTCATAGCTAAATTGGGAGTTTTATTTTGCCCAAAATTCAGAAAAAGGAAAGTTCAACCAAGTTCTCGAGTACATTTATGTGTATAAAGAAAAAAAGGAAAGTTCATTGTATGTTTCTAACAGAGAATGTGTTCAAGAATCAAAGAATGCCTATTAGAGAAATAAATACCTCATGAGACTCCAAATTTGGACAATGCTGATAGCATCAAAGCATAGAATGGTTGGGATGCGCTCTCATCGTCTGCTTTGATCTTCACCACTGCTTTTGCCAATGATGTGTTGATTACGCATTCCACGAGGAAGTTGGATGGCTCGTCGGCCTTTTGCGCGACGAAGAAAAACTTGAAGTTGGGAGACTGACCACCAGACGCAATGCACTGAACTGAATGACCTTGCATGTGCCTCATGAGGGCTTCCGGTGCTGTCAATGCTGCAAGTCCTTCCAGACTCATAGAGTGTTCCTGTTAAGGCACAAATGTTGAAAATATGAACTTGCGAAGGAAATTGCAACAAAAAGACTAATCAAAATATGGTAATACAAGATGGGAAGACGAGAAGACTCAAAAAGGCACGTAACATCATAGAAGCTTAGGATAAGAGGGGCTACAATGTGACATTAGGATAGGCCTAATAAAAGAGGTAGGTTACAGTTTCACGTTGCAATCTTCATCTATAAACATAAGTTGTGTATTCTATGTGTCATCATGTTTAGGCCCCACGTTGATGCTGCAAGTGCAGAACACGGGATGGTCTAGTACAAATATGAGACTAGCTTTGAAAACATATTGAAACTTCTTCACTCCTACTTGAAAAGCTTAAGGTGATAGAAGGAGGAACATAACTAATATATCAAACTGAATGGATACCAATTGTTTCATATTCACCCATGTCCTGACTCAATTTGAGATCCTAGTTAATTTCATGGGAACTCGGTCACTAGGTTTTTGCTCAGGAAATTAATAATATTATCATCCTTCAAGCAATAAGAGGTGTCCCATAATGTAATTCTTTAATGCAGGACAAGCATGAAAATTAAATAAGCTCAAGTTATGTTACGAAAGAATAATTAGTTTCTCAAGCGCCAAGCTGATATTATAAAACCGAATAAGTAAGAGTAACAATAATAATACAAATGTCAAGAGTTCGAACCTGTGATAAAGATACTGGGAGTTGCCGCCACTTTTGCTGGAAAGTCCCTGGATCTAGAACAGCTTTCGGATTAAGCTTCAAATGTGGAGGTGAAGGAGCTGGAGTCAATGATGACGACAGATCCACCAGATCAAGTAGATAATTGGTGGACAATTTGGCATGATGTAATGTAGGATTTGAAGGGGCTGAGGTTAATGAACTATCATAGAGAGGGGCATTGTACGCAGAACCATCGGTACCAGGAGCAGCACTGCTCTCTTCCTTCTCCGAGTTAATTAAAAGTAAATCCTTGCCATTTTCCCGAGCTTTCTGGACTGGAGCTGCCTTATCTGCAGAATGAACTGCAACAGATAAATTTACTAGTTCATCTGACGATTCGGATGGGCCAAGGTGCTCCTTATCAGTGAACATGTAAGACGGCTGCCAAAATGTGCATCACAAGTTATTTTCAGATCAGCCACCAAAAAAGGCTATAGTTTTTCATAAACAAGCATATGACTATAAAACACAACTTAAAGCTACCGGGCCATGATGATGCAATAATCAAATTAGTTAAGACTGGAATTTTTAATATACGTCCCAATTGCTGATAAAAAAATTACTGTAGAAATCAAATAGTTTGATATGGCACCGGAGAAAATAATTTTATAGTTACTTAATCCCTTCATCCATACAAGGGATAACATTCTTGACATTGGAAGAACATAAGGAATGAAAGCCCGAGAATCCTACAACTGATTTCTGAATTTCTCTGAATGCTAGTATTCATAATAGCTCTTGAAGTTGGTTAATATATAGATATTGTTTATCCTTACACATAAGAAGAAAATTTCAGTTAGCAACCAGTTGAGAAGGAAGGGTTGTAGTGTACGTTTACCTTTCGGTATAGAACAGATAGACTATTAAATTCGTCAAATATGCGGTCTTTTACTTCACTGATGAGCGTATCAGCAAAGACTGAGACAGCTTGCTTTGGAGGGTTCACCACACGCTCTGCTACAGATACATCATGTTGCAAAAGCCTGTAGTAGAATAAGGCTCTATCATGAACATCCTGTAGTCAGCTGAAAGTTTAGTTGACTTTAACACAAACTGCATGAAACATTTAAGGTAACATAAGAATCAAGCATTGCCTGGTGGAAATCAGCAAGACCTGCAGCTAGTGCAGCTCCCAAGGCTTTCTGGGTTTCTGGTGGCCTCTTGAAAAAACATTTCATTACAGCTGTGAGAAGATGCAAACGAACCTGAGAATGAGATGTCTGTCAGTGAATATCAGACAAACTAATGAAGATTCAGTCATACCGAAAATCAGACATTATTGGCAGTTCTATAGACATTTCTGGTATAAATCATATGTTACCCCAGGATATTTAAGAGACCTTGATGTGTAATTAATCCGGCTTTGACACTGAGCTGGATTTTAAGTGGGCAATGTTTCGAATGAAAGTTTACCTCTTCAAAATTCTGATCTTGCCAATTTTCAATCAAACTCTCTAAAATATACGGAGCATCTTGCATGTCCTCAGAATATTCTCCTAACATCCAAATAAGAGCAGCCTTGGCCTTGGGTTCCTGGATGTGATTAGTGCTGATATTCCCTACAACCGCAATGCAATCTTGACTCCACTGTGGATATTTCCTTAGCAGATCCTTTACAAGTACCTGCATAAAAAATCTCCAAAATTTTCTCATATGAACAGAAGCGAAGTCAAATGTGTGGTACAGTTGGAAGCAGTGCTCCACTATCAAAATATTTTATATAGATCACAAATATTCAGCAAGAAGAGGTGCAACTATTTACCAGTGCCTCGGCTGTTACGTAATCCTTTTCCATTTCTAGAAACTGAAGAAGCCTATCAACAATTGCATTCACATCATACTGCTGCAATGCTATCTTCCCTACAGCCCTAATTGACTCTCTAGAGATGGGAATGTCAACATTTCCAGCGTATTCACATAATTCCGTCACTGAAATTGAGTCAAGAATGTCACGCATCAGTCGTACCATAAGCTAATCAAGAACTTGTGACCGTAGATTGAAGCACTTTGGAAAAACTAACTTACCTATTTCGTAAGTATTGCTCTCATTTGCTACTGCAGTCAACATTTCAAGCTTCAACTTTTTCACATAAAATGGCTCATTGTACTGGCAGTAGAAGTGCTTGTAATCAGAAGAAAAAATCATTGGCGCTCGCACTACCAAGAGATGCAGGTGGCTCAAAACTGCATAAGACTGTTCAGGACTTCCTGAGTGCATTAGGGTTAGCATAGGGGCTTTAATACGTTCATAGACCTGAAGATGAATATTTTCATGACATAATTACATTAGAGAAATGATGATTTCACAAATTACCATGAAATAAACGAGTTCAATCATTAAATTGTGGCACACTTCAAGTATGCACATAAAACAGAGGATGCTATCAAAGCCAGCACTGCTTAGAAATGTGTCCTCCCTAGTCTGTATGAGAGTATGGAACTATATTTTCACAACTTAAGGTTTTATGAAGGGCGTCCATTTCAACAAAAAAAACAATATTTGCCCAGATTGGAAGCTTGGAATCCTCAGAAGCTGACAAAAAAAGGACAATTTGTCATTCAAGGCTTTCCTAAAGTAACTTTCACCTTTTGAGGACAAAAAACTACAGGCATATTACTGTGTATGATTACTGTTAAATTTATTCAAACTTAAAAGCTGAAGCTATTGCAAGTCATACAATCCTCTAACAAACAGATTGTAAGATACTACAAGAAAGGTTTTGAGAGGCACCTGCTGATGAACATCAGTCATGGACAAGGTGAATTGTAGAAACAACTTAATGGTTGATAAAACCACTGCACCATTAGCATGTTGAAGTCTATCTTCTAGGAGGTTCATGATGTCAAATATATCATTGCTATCTGAGGGTGCATATTTAGCAACCAATTCAAGTACAAGACACTGTGCCCATTCATTAAATTCCTTGATCCTACATCAAAAGAAAACCAGGAAAGGATAAAAAACATTTCCTTCCAAAATAACGGTAAACCAACTGATCCAGTCTGAAGTGATCATAAACTACTCCTACAACATAAAACAATATGACTGAGAATGACAATGTCGGGTTTTTTTCTTTCTTTCAAGGGAGTTATCAGGAAATATATCAGGCTTTGGACCTTATTTTTCCTACATGCTCTGGGCATTCGTTTCTCTTCTACCACCCAAGTCCTTTTTCCAGAAATAAATGATAAAAAAGTAGGTACAATGATCATGAACTTCAACAATTGGTAGGAATGAATATTCCACAATTATCAATGAGAGCAACAACATAATTATCAGAATGTGCTTCTATAAGAAATAGTCAAACAGAGATCCAATAAACTTGTCAACTCAATATTCATAAAACGGAACAACACTTTTCTGATGAGATGACGACTATATTCATTGAGCTAAAAATAACAGACGAGCAATTCTTTATTAACACCGCAAGTCCAGTCATTTTTGTCCTCAAGCATAAATTTCACAGATAATTTGATGTAATCCAAATCCGTTTAACTTACCGATTCAAAAAGTAGTATATAACTCGCTTGCTGAGTAGTTCTTCAATCTCTCTTGATGCTTCTTCAGAGGAGTTTGCCTCCATGGTCCAGATCTCATGAAGTGCAGATAAACAATTTGCAACTACCTGATGAAACAGTGCGATAGAGACTTAGTTAATAACAGTTTGAACAAAAGCGTACTTGTACAGCAGATAAAGATGATATTTCCCCTTGAAACCATACATAATAGTGAAGAGAGTCACTAACAGAAAATAAATTGTTTCGGTACAATGATACATCACCTAGAAATCAATATTCCAGTACAGATATGATATTATAACTAGAGAGAGACATGCACTAGAGCTCATTCTTTGAGCTTGTAACTATAGCAATCAAATACTCTAGGCTCAGGTTGCATCATCAAATATGAAGAAAAAAGTGATTACTAGACAAGCCATAAAAAATAATACAGAATGTGAAATAATCTCACCTGAGTTTCTGGGTCATTCAGCATCAAATGCTTCAGCACTGCCAGAAAATCTGCATCGAGACACGTAGATGAAGATATATGATATAGTTTTAATACTCCAATCGCTGCAACCATTCTGACATAAGCATTAGTGTCTTTCAACCCCGATCCCAATGGGCCCACCAAATACTCCACCAAGTTTGCTACTCGAAGCGAACACAAGCTCCTCAAAGCAAGCCCGCGTATTATTGGATCTGCATCCTTGCAATCTCTTTGAAGAAAATTGATTGTCAAAAGTGCAAGATCGGGATTGACTTTAGCATAGTTCCCAACATATTGATAACACATTTTCTTCAAGACAATATCCGAGGTTGCTGAGCACATCACCATCTCACCAAAGACAGAAGAGACGTCAATGCCAATAGTCATGTAGGATATCACCTTCTTGAAGAGTTCTCGTTTTGTTTCATCTGCCCCTGCAGCTCGACTACCCGCAAGTAGTCTGAGTTGGGTTCTCAATTCAGTGACTTCATTTTGCCTGGTTACAAGTACTTGAGTTAGAAACTCGAGTAGTGTAATGGACGATTAATGACTAAGGTTATCCAAGTTTAATCACCACAAAATGTAAATAACTACTTCATCAGTTCCATAATAAATGTCCTATTCCACTTCTATCATAATCTGTTAATTTGTGGAGTTAGAGATTGACTTTCTCCCACAGACCTCTCATGCACTATGAAAAAATAATTTAGTAATAATCTCACTATTCATTCTCTATGGGACATCCAATTAAGTAAAGCATAGCACATATAGCAAGCACTAAATCGAAATTGTAAATAACAAATGCATGTTGAAGAACATAATCATCTTCCACGAAACAAAGAAATTGGAAATAAACTGTACTGTGCTGCAATGAAGCCATGAAATTGAATCTCAATGAGATCACAGAAACCAAAAATGACAGTGAGATCAATCAATCAACCATTTCTTCCACGTTACAATTACCAATATATGGTTGAGTTTGGGCACCGATTCGAGACCACATCGCGCTCTGTTTGGTTCCCGCCAAAACGCGGGATCCAGCAAAACCAAAAAATCGCTATCGCAATTTCGATTACAATTACACAACAACCGATCGATCATAAACACACATTTCGAACGGACACGAAATGCTCGGGGAAGTTGAGATTCGCAGAAAAAGAACCGATAAAACAAATTGTTTAATTTGTTTCTTTTTTTTTCTCGGCAACCAAACAGACAGTAATGCTCGAGAGAGAGGAGAGATTGGGAGGCTTACCCGGAAGGCTGAGACGGTGACTGACATCGCTGCGACGGAGGTGGTGGAGCCATGGCCGGAATGTCAGGATTGCAATTGCGACTGTCGATTTTCAGCAGACGACAAGTCGTTCCGGAAGCAACTTCTTCCGTTGTAGATCCATAGTAGAACACAACTGTCTCTTCCTTTTTTAAGCTTTTTAGTTGTGGATTAACGGTTGATATATATGCGTCTCATTTTAATTATTTATTTATTTGCATTGCATGCTTCTCGAGAAAAATTTACCATGGAGTTCTTAACCGGCTCGTTTATTGAAGGGAAAATTGCAAAAAGTTTTCTTATAATTGTTTTTTTGCACAACTCTCCTTCACTGTATTTTTGCAGAAACTTCTCCTCACTCATGTTCAAATTTGCACCGTCTGTGCAAATCCGTGAAAATTAACGGAAGT
>JAYMTP010006785.1:0-11707 GCA_036897365.1 Geranium brycei | reverse complement strand
GTGTAGCGCACGCGCGCGGCGGGGGTGTCCTGGGAAGGGAACACGGAGCGCGCGTGGATCGACTGGCACTGCGTGTACACGAAGTTGTGGGTCTTGTTGAAGGTCTGCGGCGGAGAGAGCCACTGGAGGGCCGAAGAATTGGGAGAGGTGGAGAAGGAGACGAGGAGCGACGACTGGCCGGAGAGCTCGACGGCGAGCTCCTGGCCCTTGACGGCGTCGACGGCGGAGAGAGAGAAAGGTAGTGCCGCTCTGGTCTCGGGGTCGACGACGGAGGCGATTGTGAGGGATCGAGCGTCGAGGGAGATGGGGCCGGAGTGAGGGCTCGGGAGGGAGAGGAGAGCGGAGGCGTGGATCGTGGAGGAGGAGAAATCGAAGTAGAGGGAGAGGGAGATGTGGGTGGCGAGCGGGTGGGTCGAGTCGGTGAAGGAGTGGGGATCGATTGGTGCCATTGGAGAAGAGAAAATTTGCAGAGATTAGGGTTAGGGTTTTGGGAATTTGGGGGAAAATGAAAGCTCCTTTTGAGTGAAGAAGACGACTGAGGTTTCAGGTTGCGCTTTTACTGTTTCGTGTTTTTTAATTCAATTAAATTTATTTTTCATTCATGACTTGTTTCAATTCTAGCAGTTATATCCAAACTCGGAACTCGGGCGAAATCTCAACTCATTGAAAAATGAGAATTACTCGAAACTCGGACACAACTCGGTGAACTCGAAAAAACTCGCTTTGTATTAAAATAATAATCCGATCGAAATATTGATTCTAAAATAAACCAATTGCACTTATTATAATATTGATTCTAAATTCTGCTAAAAAAATATTGATTCTAAATTAAATAATTGCATTTATTATAATACTGATTCTAAAATAAACAAATTACATTTATTATCGATAAAGAATCGGTAATCACAATTGCATCTATTAAGTATTATCCGTGAGATAAGGAATTGTGAATGAATCCTTTGCACTTCTAATATTAATTAATGAAAAATATTGAAATATGCAAAATTTATCATATACAATAAAAACATTTCCATTATTCCATATAATTTCATTATTAATAAAAAAAAAAGTCAATTCGATACCACCACGCACTAACCCTCTCTTGTAAACAGTAAGAGCAAATAAATACAAATTAATAATAAAAGCATTTCCAATTTTCCACCCAAATCAACTGTTTTTTTAAGAAGATAAGAAAATGAAATAGAGTAATATGATAATATTATATGCATTTACTCAATGCATTAAAGGCTTAAAGCCATATCACCGAGCAAACAACAGAGTACGTAGAACTTCAAATTTGAAAGTTGAAGAGCCCCCTAAAATATATACGGAGACGACCTGCGTGTCTACGGAGTACGGAGACGACTAGCGTGTGCAACGCGACACGGCGGCCGGAACGGAACTGGACGGGATTTGGACGGGCACGAAACGGGACGGGACGGGAGCCTCTGCACGACTTCGTCTTCGACCTAATTTTTGATTTGTGGTGAGTGACAGAACTGAGAAGTCCTCTGTAAATCACGATTAATAATACCCAATTTTTCCCCCAAAATTAGACCGGTTTAGACCGGAATTGACAACTTTATTTGAGAATTGGCCGAAATTAGCCGGAATAAACCGGAATTGACCGAGTTTCAGCCGGATTTTGGCAAACTCGTCTCGCTCAAGTCCGAAATCCCGAATTCCGGCGAGTTTCATAACACTGGTTATATCAATTCAATGGCTCACAGTGATTTCTAGTTTGCACCATAAAGAGTGGTTTTCACTTTAACAAGCACTTGTATATATATATAACAAATAACAAACTAAATGCGAACCGACCAAATATTGTATGCGAACCTGTAAACAAGTTTTATGAATATTTATTGAAGGGGTAATTTCACTTGAGTCACCATAAAAGTTTGTAGTCTCACTTAAGTCATTACATTTTAAATTTATTTTGTGAGGTCACCAAAAAGAAATTTCGTTTGACTATTAGAATTTTCGTTACTTTTTTTCCGTTATCTCGTCCATGTGTGCGGCACATGACCAAAAGCTTTCTAATAATGGCCAAAGTATCCCTAATCCCTAATTCAGTAGTAAGCGAAATAAAAAAACGCAGAGAGCCCATTTTTCTCACAATCGATCGTCATCGATGATGAAAGAAGAGAGGTGCACCATCGATGCGAGTGTGGAATTTCTTCTCCGATTCGGACATCTCATACCATCGAGAACCCAAGTAGAAGATTCGCATACTACTTCGTCTATTCGTCTTCGTCTCTCTAAACCAAACCAAATGAAAACCGTAAGTGAATATTGGTTATGATATATGTTAGGTAGCGTTAACAGTCAGGGACAAAACAGACATTTCAAATCATTCTTAAACAGAAGTTATAACGGTGAGACGAAATATGTGTTTGGTGATCTCATAAATTAAATTAGATTTTTGGTGAGACTACAAACTTTTGTGGTGACCTAAGTGAAATTACTCATTTATTGAATGTGATATGTGTTTGGTTTCTGAGGTGAATTTTAAGTATTTGTTTTTTTTAATTTGATCATCTTATCAAGTAATAACCAAATAATTACTCTAATTCAATTTATAATTATAATTGCCCCAAAATTACATAAATAGTTACACAAATCAGTAAGTAATTGCATAATCACCCTGATGGTTTAGTCTTATTGTTAGGTTATCATAATCAACCTGGTCCATCGTTATAGTGGTTGACTGATTTCTCACCTCGTTACAGTATAGACCACCGTTACACTCTGAAACATCATTACACTTTTACCATGAGGGCCGACTCTCCTTTTCAGGTTTTCATTATCAGTTTGATCCCTCGTTACAATAATTGAAATCGGATGAACATATAGTTTATAGTGATTATGAAAATTATTAGGTTGTTATAATCGCTCCGAACACTCATTGCACCTGATTTCCCTGATCATTATGTTATCAAATAGATTCAAGATTAACGAGTATGACAAACATGAGACTTGCAATTTTGAGATCAAAATTACAGTAAAAGCATATTGATTTATTTTAATTTGGTCTCACGATCTTGACAAAGTCCTCAAATATGATGTTGTCTATTTATAATATATGTTGACATAATCTCATATTTATCAAATAAAAAAAATAACTGAAAATGAGTGTGCAAACAGTGATAGCCAAACTAACATAACATGTGAGATTTTTTGTCAGCAAATGAACAGATAGACTCTCCTATAGCAATAGTGACCTTTCACCTTTCATCTTCAACTATTTATTTTCAGTCGTCGGCGAAGTCGTCGCTCTCCGGTCAGGCTCTCCGGCGACTTTCCTTATTTATTGTCCACGTGCTTTTGCGGAGGAGACGCTCTCCAAGTTGCCTGCAGGTGATTTTGCTCGGAGTGGAGGCGACATGTGGTTCGGTCGGAGTTGTCCGGTCCCTCTTCTTCTAGTCTCCTCCATCGGTGCCACGGCGAGGCCATTCCTGGCGTTTCATGGCCCGTGCAAGTCGTTCGGTGGCCATTTTTTCAGATATGAGTTTCTTAGGTCTGAATCGGGCTCTCGTTTTCAGCAAGGGTGGACGCCTTCAGGTGTTAGATTGGGTGAGGAGGGCGAGGGGAGGTATTCGACAGTGAGGAGTTAGGGTGGAGGTCACGACAGTGGTTGGTCGGAGATGGGTTTCGCTTCCGACGACGACGCGGTGGACTTCGGGTAGCATGGATAGGCGGGTCAGACTCCGCCGGGGTAATTTTTTGTCGATGGTATCTTGCCGGGCCATTTTGGGCTGTCGCCGGCCATTCTCTCAGCTCGCCGGCGGCCAGGGTCTTCACCATTGGGTCCTTGACGGTGGAGGTCGATTACGTCGGTTATGTGGTGAGGTCGGTTGATCATAGAGGTTTTTGATATGGGGTTTCTACTCTAGATCTGTTTTCCTCTCCTGATCGGACTCGTGTTGACGTTTCTTGGCATCCGTTATGGTTGTTGTTTTGCCCGGCTCTTGTGGATATTTCCTTAGGTAATACCAAGACCAATGTTGTCTCTGAGGTCTCTATGAACCGGGACACGCATGGAAACTCATGAATGAGTGATTATCGGATACCCCGTGAGAGATGCTTAAGGAGCAGTGTTCGTTGAGGTGCACGTGCTCAGATGAGAGGATATCTCCTCGAAGAAGGTGGAAGGGTGGTCCGGTCTGTTTAAGTGTTTTTTGCTGTGTTTATCTTTTTAGATTGTGTTTCATTCATGTCTGGTTGTTTTGCGAGTTCGATATGGTTTTTGTGTTTAGTATCTTTTAGTTTCGGTGGTCGGTGTGTCCGACATAGTTGCTTAGGGGTGTCTAGAGAGGTCGGGTGTCTTAAAGCTGTCTTTTAGTGTTTACTTGTAAACTTTACACGGCCGATACTTAAATTTCGGGTGGGTAAATTTTCCATCTCGTGATATCAGGAATGAACTTCGCTTTGCTTTCAATGAAATAAAACACGTGAGATGCTGTCTAAAAAAACCCCAAAACGGTCCGTGTTTAGAGTAAAAACAGAGGCAAATCTGGCGGACAGGAAGTGCCTTTCAAAGCTCCACGTTTCTCTCGTTTGGTAGGAGACTCTAAAACCCCAAAACGTCGTCGTGGCCCTGTTCAGACCGTCATATAGCGCACGCTTGTCGTTGTTCTCTCTCCGCTCTCCACGGGACCCCCAAAATCAAAAAGACTCTCTAAATCTAAATTTTAAAGATCCAACATTTTTGAAGCTTTTCACATGTCATCAATGGCGTCTCTGAGACAGCTCTGCAGACCCAGAGCCCACGCCCTCTCCTCGTACGCGCTGTGCAGGTTCTCTCTGTCGGCGAAGAATCCCGAAATTGGCCTCAAAGCCCCTCCCCCGCTCTTCCACAGCCCCCTCCAGGCCCGGCCGAGCCCCAGGGGCAAAACCGTCCAGTGGGTCTTTCTGGGGTGTCCCGGCGTGGGCAAGGGCACGTACGCCTCTCGGCTCTCGACCCTCCTCGGCGTCCCCCACATCGCCACCGGCGATCTCGTCCGCGACGAGCTCTCCTCCTCCGGCCCTCTCGCCTCTCAGGTCAATCTTTACCTTGTGATTGAGATCTGTAAGGTTGATCGTTGTGTGAAGAACAAAAGGAGGTTTTTTTCGGTTGACTTTGAGCTGTGGGGGTTTCAAGGGTAGGAATTGGTTGAGATTTTCTTAGGAATGTGTTTTTGGCATTGTGGGATTTAATTTGATTGTCTGTCTGTTTAGGCATGGATTGGCAGTAAATGATTGTAGGGAAAAGAATTGGGTCACTCAGCTCCGCCGCACCCAATTTCATGAATTCTTGATAGGTTAAGTTTTTGAAGGAAAAAAAGGGTTGATTTCGAAAGTGAAAAAATGAAAATGCCATTGGGTAGAAGTCTAAATTTCAGACCTAAAGATCTAATTTTGAAATCTAAAATTTAGATTTTTAGTCAAAGGGCCACTTTAAATCTTAACATTTTCCATAAACTTAAAGTGAAAATAACGAATAGTTGGGGATAATTATCTATACTTTTCATGATTGTAATAGAAATGGGGATATTTGCATCTAATCACTCATAGAGGTTGGTTTCAAGTATGGTATTGGTAGCCATTAGAAACTCCTGATAAATTGTACATTAGATTTGGATAGACTTATAGGTCAACTTGATAAGTCAATCGGAATCTTAGCTTGGATTGTAAAGTTAAAATTATGGTTTGGAATGGGTTCTAGTATCAGTCATCTCTGTTGCATTTACTCAAATTTTGAATTTCAGACAACACAGAGTCTATACTGACAGAATTGGAGATATCAGTGTTTGCTGTCTTGTGATCATTATTGTCCTGTTACTCATTTATGTGTGATGTAAACTTTCGTGGTTTCTTTTTTAAAATTTTGCAGCTTGCAGAGATAGTTAAGCATGGACAATTGGTTTCGGATGACATTATAATAAACCTGTTGTCCAAGCGTCTTGAAGCGGGGGAAGCTAAAGGTGAATCTGGATTTATTCTTGATGGTTTCCCTCGAACCATAAGCCAAGCGGTGAGCCCTGTTTTGATCAATGGCTAGAATGTTATGCATAAGATTGAATCTCTACAATATCGTTTTAAGATTGAGGAGAACTGAACTACAAAAAGAAGACTGGCGGATCTTAAAAAGACACTCGAGATATATAATTTGATACTATGTAATGAAATGAAGTGGCCCAATCAAGAAGATGGATTACACAGGTTAATAATTAAGCTCCATTACCAAATATTAACATATATTTCACTCTATAAGCTACGTGACCTGAAGTTTTACTGCCTTCCCCTGGTAAAATTACTAATTTATATATGTTGACATGATTGTCCCCTACTTTTTCGATCTTGAGTTGTACTAACATTGTCCATATATTTAATGTACAATGGATTATAAGATCTCATTTTTTGGATAATAATATTTTCCCGTATTATGGTAATCAGGTTAAATTGTGCATTCATTCAAGTAAAAATATCTTGTAGGCATGTAGACCGGTTCGTGTTTTGCAATGCACATACCTTGTTATGAAATGTAATTCTCAAGTAAACATTGGATCACTCTGTCGGGTTTATTAATACTCTCTCTCGGAATACAGGAGTTCACATGTCTAGTTTTTCTTTACCCTTACTTCTCTCCAATTTCTATGGTTTTTAGCTTCCGGTTAATAGAGGAGCCAATGTTAGTTTTCATTTATGACTCTTGTGATGTCAATCATTTATGCTCCAACATGTTGTTCTTGTTAATGAATAATGATTGATCTGCCCTCCATATTTATGAGAAACCAAAAGGGTTGTCTTCTGTTTTGATTTCGTTACATATTGGGATGCATCTTTTGCTGACATATTGTCTATCATTTACATGTGGGAGTTCCAGGAAGGAAGTAATTGTAGAAACATGTTTTCTGTTTGTTCTTTTGAGTTCAAACGGATGCCAAGTAGTTGATGCAATGATTCTTTACCCATCAATGAATTAGTCGAGATCAGCTCACAAATTGCTTATCTTGGACTGATAAAACATATTTTGTTCTAGAATTAAACACATTATGCAAAGTGAATTCTACATAACACTGTGAGCCGACCTATATTAAACACAATTTAATTGCACTTCTTTTAATTTATTTTCAGTGTATGGAGCACAAACCACTATTTAAGTAGGAAAAAAAATCTTGAACTCTGCTCTTTCTTCCCCATTTCGAGTTCTGTGATCCGCCCTCTTTGAACTCAATGTTCATTTGAGATCAATAGCATATCATGATGAGCAACATGGAGTATGCTTTTATATACACATAATGGCTTATGATTAAAATAGTTATAGCCGAGTGGCTAAGAAAGTTCTTTTATATACACAATCGTGTGTGACTGGTTTTACCACACAGTATTATTTGCTATGGTCAGCTACTTTTTGGGGTCGCCCGTGTCTTCCTCAATCCTATCATGGCAAGGCCTGCAATTGGATCCAGTATACTGGGTAAGAGTTGAACTTTTGAAAAAGGTCCGGTATATTACAAAATTTACCAAATATATTGTGGTTAGATTTTGATGTGATACATCATTTTCCCTTTTAACTGTTGGTTCTCTGGTTATCTTTATCTGTATTGCTGTTTTGATTTTTTCGGGTCTATTCTTGGGTGCTCTCTCTGAGACGATGTCATTAACATGATTTGTGAAAATTCACTATCATTACTGATACAAAATTCTCTATCGACCTTCTTTTTGAAACGGTGGTAGTATTCTGATGTGTATGAAGCAGCGGGGCAGTTCAATGCCTCTATATATACTGATGTATAGATTCTTATTTTCTGCACTTTGTGTTTGAATTGTGTTTCAGGAAATACTGGAGGGAGTTACGGATATTGACTTGGTAATCAACCTAAAGCTGAGGGAAGAGGCTTTACTTGCAAAATGCCTCGGAAGAAGGACTTGCAGCGAATGTGGAGGAAATTACAATGTTGCCAGTATTGACATTCGTGGCGAGAACGGAAGCCCTGATATGTACATGCCTCCGCTCCTCCCGCCTGCACAATGTGCATCAAAGCTCATCACTCGCCCCGATGACACGGCGGAAGTAGTCAAGGAACGTCTCCGAATATACAATGAAATGGTAAATTTGAACAATATCCATTCCATAGTATGTTGTCACTGTCCTTGCAAAAAATTTAAAAAATAATAATATCGGGTTCGGTGCAGAGTCGACCAGTGGAGGAGTTCTACCGCAGGCGTGGAAAGCTGTTAGAGTTTGATCTCCCGGGAGGAATCCCAGAGTCGTGGCCAAAGCTGCTTCGAGCTCTGAACTTGGACAACCGTGAAACCGCGGCTGCATAAAAGCGTAGTAGAAGGAAGGTATTGTAGGTTATAGATGATTCTTTGTAAAATGCATGTGAATGTTGTTTTGGGAAGAAAGAAGCATAATAGTGACACAATGTATCATAATCAGGCATGTAATCATGCCTCCAACTCCAAGCATAGTGTCCGGCATGATTATATGTGTCGGTAATAATTGTGTAAGGCCGAGAATTATAAAGGTCGTGAATTATAAAGGCCGCGATTGCTAGTCCAAGAATACTAATTTAGTTCACAAAATTCATCCATGTAATGTAACTAATAATCTTTCCCATTACTATTGGGAAGTACAAAATGATGGAAGATACTGCTTCATTTGTGATTCTGGTGATGCTAAGATAAAGATACTGTGTGATATGTTCATTAAGTTCTATTTTAATGTAATGATTAGGTTATTTTGATGTGAATTGTGCAGTAAATTAATTGTTTACTCACTCAAACTCCATATTCAAATACTTTAATTACAAAATGAATTAATGTTTTCTTTCAACTGCACCTTTAAATTTTTATTTTTTGAAGTCTATAATCAATTTTTATTCTAACTAAACTTTATTTTGAGTGGCTTAATTTGTTGTTTGGTAAATGAATTGCTTGAAAATTTATTTTTGAGTTGTTGGTGGATTGATTTGCTTGAACTGTAATTATTGATTTTATTTTTTTAATATTAATTATTTTCATATTAGGTTTTGAGGAATCCGCATACCTGTCGAGTTTTGAGTGAGTGTGGTTCTCAATACTTTAAATGGGTTTTTGAGCGGGGCAGGTATTCGTAGAGGATGAACGGGTGGGATTTGGGTTAGAATGTCTTAACTACCTTTTGGAACAATAATTTTTATTTTCTCTAGACATTATTTCACGACTAACTAATATCATTCTTTAAAGTTCAAACCGTATTGTTGGGAACGGAGAGTTGAAAAGAGATTATTTTAAAGGGAGAATGAGGTTGTTCATGGTATTTGTGATAAAAAATTAGAGAATAACTGGTTGTTGTTTGAATTGGCCTTGTGATCAAGGGTTCAAATTTGAAGAAATCAACTTATTCGAATTCTAAAGTACAGGGGTACATTTTAGGTCATGACTCTCTTAGGTAGACTTAATTTTTTATTAAATAAAATTGAAAATGAAAGACATGTAAATGTGTCATCTAGAAAGTGATGGAATAGAGGCACCACTAAAGTAATAAACCAATGAGTGTTTTAAACATTCCACAAAAATATGCTCTTGTAATATTGGGTCAAAGAGAGTGAGTCTCATCACATAAGGTGGTGATTCCATAATTAATGACAGTACGAACTTTTTTTTTGGAGAAATCAATATCAGTCTCATTCATCCCTTAAATTATTTAACATTGATTGAACTTGTTTTTTGTTCTTTAACATTACATGCTTTAGTGAAAGCGTACTTGACGCAGTGATTTAAGAAGACTTTATTTGACCAGAGATCAAGGATTCGAACCGATTTGCTTTCACATAAGAATTGAGTTTGGGTGAGTTGGCCTTCAGGCTTTATAAGAGTAGCTAGTAAATTTTCAAAAAAAACATTACATGCTTTAATTATCTCTTTTTTGAGATGATACTAGTTTCCCTAAAATTTGACTTGAACTTGTTGTATGTCTTCATGCTGCTATTAACCATTTCATTATTATTTTGTTTGGCTTAGTTGCCTTATTGCATTTGAACACTTGGAGCCAACACCAGAGGAGGTTCTAGGGATGGAAAAAAAATTCAAATTTGACGCATCCCCGTTGCACTAGCCTTGATCAGAACGAGTGAAACTCGAAATTTTTGAATTCGAGTTTTTTAAGCGGTTGCGGGGCGGGGCGGGTCGACCTATATCCAAGGGGACCCAAACCCAAAACTATTTTTTTTAAAATAACAATTAAATTATAATATTATATTTCTTATACAATTATTATTTATACTTCTAACTTAATATTTACCACTATTTAATTTTTCTTTCCCCCCTTTTTGGTTACAAAATCATTTCTTCCAAAATGATGAAAATCAATTAAAAAAATCACTTTTTAATATATTTTTATTTTTTAATGTGAAATTTTCGGCCGGATCCGGGTTTTGGGAAATTCCTGCAACCGCCGGATTTTGATTGAGTTAGGCACCAAAACCTTTTTAGGGAGTTTTTTTCACGCATCAGGTACTGTTGAGACTGAGCGGATCGATGCGATTTTGACGAAACTCGACCCGTTGTCATAACTAGGAGGCACCCCCAGCAGAGTAAAAAGCGGGACTAGAGAAAAGAAGAAACAAAAGAAGAACAATAGAGAGCCACTCAATAGGTCAACCAGCATAACCACTAGCACCTCCTTAGACTAGATACTCATACTAGTGAACCATTTTCTTTTTAGAAAAAAATACAATTTATTACAACGTGTTATTATGTTGGATATTGAATTTAAGTTGGATAATGTAATATACATGTGAAGAATTTTGGACAGAGTTTCTTTATTATCTTGTTACTGTCACGAAAACAATCAACATCATCTTGCATTTGATAGCTTTTTATCACCTGTCCACTCTTTCATTTCATATTATTTTACAAATCTGATGAAAAATAATACTTTTGTAGTGAAAGTTTATTTGACGCGGTGGTCCAAGGAGGATCTACTTGACCAGAGGTTAAAGGTTCGAGCTGATTTGCTTTCACATGAAGATTAAATTTGAGTGGGATTTATTTGTTGAGTTTTGGGTGGATTGGCCTTCGAGCTTTGTAAGAGTAGTTAAAAATTTTCAACAAAAAAAAATACTTTTGTTTATCTCAATCCTCAAATCTGAAAAAATATGTACATTACAAAAAAAACCACCAACAACAATAATCATCTTGAACCATTTGTTTCATCTACTCATGTTTTTTAAAGTCTATGAATAAATCATGTATTAAGGTTACTTTAGGTATTTTAAAATAATATAATTGCTCACTAATATTACTTTAGGTATTTTGATGTATATTTTCCACTTTTTGGTGTGGATGCGATCATGAATATTGAAAGTTGCTTGCAAAATCATAAACACTTGTGTTTTCGGTTAAAGTAACAAATTTCATGACTTCATTGAATTATTACTCTCGAAAATTTTAATTTGATTAGATCAAAACAGTCATACATCTATATTGTATAGTTGAGATGGTTTATGATGACACACATGTTAAAAAAAATTGTACCAGCAACACGTGTGGTTATTACGTGTTAGATTTTAGGGGAAATTCCACTTAACTACCCTGTATAATACCAGTTTTCACTTAATTATTCCAAAAAATTAAATTGGCTTTTGAACACTCTGAACTAGGGCTGTTCACCGAGTCGGGTTGGGTATACCCGGCTCGGGTCGTACCCGACTCGGTTGGAGTTGGGTACGAAAAC
>JAYMTP010006784.1:0-11707 GCA_036897365.1 Geranium brycei | reverse complement strand
CCTCCCAACACGCTAGTCCAACACGCTTAGGAGCTTTGAATATTTTGTGCACGAATAACCTCAAGCTGTTAAGGGAACGCCCTCGGCTTTTTAGCAGCTACACAAGAAGTCTTGACATCCAGCTAAGGTTTACTCTTCCTTTGCAGTGACGCGTCTTCGAGAACTTCCCTATTTTCGTCAGACTTCTGCTTCCGTTTCTTTCGTGGACTTCCTTTCTTCATGCAAGCTTCCTTTTTCCATATTCCCACACGTTTTGGGTATATTTGATCGCAGTATTACAGCTGTAAACACGCGTATACACTAATCCTATCTGAAACCGGAAACTTGCCTAAAACTAAGTCGACAGATGTCTTTCACTAATGCTTCAGACATTTCGACTAACATCTTTTTGTGTCCTAAAAAATACAGCCAATCTAAACGTAACAACATATGCGACCAAGTTATGGACACTATTCTAGGACTAAGTTGAAAACTATAGATGACACCAAGACCCCTAAAACTCTTTAGGATATGGGGGCTCGACAAGAGGTATGTCCTACACAGACGAGTACTGGTAGAACCGTTCTCCCAACCTTAAATTATGTTATAAAGGCTAATGATTAGGTTAAAGTACTTTAGCATATATCAAAGGTCCGCTACTCTAGTGGTTATTTGGGTAGACTACAAAATGAGGGTGTATATTTTAGGTCACCTCCAAAATTTAAAGAAAATAAATATTAGGTGATCTATATGAGAAGCACATAGTTATAGGTGTGCCCATATGAGATTATCCATATAATACTTTTATTCTAATCACCTTTAGGTTTAGACGACGTCGTGTAGGGGTGAACACTATAGACACAGGACCGAAGACCGAACCGGAACCAGAACTGAAGAACTGAGAACTGTGGTAACAGTTCCAAAAACTAAAAGAACCATAAAATTTCGGTTTGGCTACGATTCAAAAAATACGGAAACATTGGGTATCCGCCCAGAACCCAACCATCTCTATGTGAGACATTCCACACCATAAACCGAATTGAGTCTATGATCCACATTCCATAATCTAGTTTGATGTTTGTTACAACTTTTAATAATTACAAATTTTAAGTTTTTATCTCAAATTCAAGATCAAAATCTTCTAATTTTGACCATAAACCGCATAATTAACAAAAATTAAGAAGCGGCCGGGTCTAATGGATAGAATCGGAGAACCGGACGAAAGAAATGGGTCAAGAACTGAACCAGGTCATTATATAATGGTTCGGTCCGGCTCTCAAAAATTGAGAATTAGTAGGTCTGGTTCGGTCCGGTTCCTGACCGATTTGATTGAGAACCCATGCCCATTCTAACGTCATGGTTTTGTTTGTTTATGGATGAAATATGGACTAGATTTCTTTATTTTTCTTTCTTTTCCTTTCTTATTTTGTCGGTCATAATTAGTTCTGAATATTCTTGACTTGTCCAATTGATTATCGACCCGATTACTTCTCTGTTAATTATAATTAATCTTTAAATTCGATTTATTTTCTAATGAATCCCTAAATAATCTCTAAAACGTCCTCTCAACTCGATCAACTAGTGTCTAACGTTTTTAGAACACTTAATAACTACGAGATTCTCAGTATAGACTCTCTATTTTCGATATCTACATCCTCACTTTTAACTTAATATTGTATTTGTAACAAGAAAATTAAAATACAAAAGAAGAACAAGTGAACAAAACAAAAACGAAGTTGTACATGTGAAGAGAAAAAGAGCTAGGAATCTAGGAAAAGAGAACATCAAAAGATAAGAGAGAGCACTTTTTGTACCCACTTCAAGCTCAACAATCTTAGGCGTGATGAGCCTAAGTGGGGTGCATTATCATGCTTAACCCACTCTTCTATACCTTCCCACTTTCACGTTTTATCTTTTACACAATCAAGAACAAAATGAAGTCAACCCACATTCTTCATTATCAATCCATGATCACATACCCGTAAAAAAAACTTATTTCTCACGAACGGAGAAACAAACAGTGATGTAAAGTCTTTGATATCAATCCACACTCTTGCTGTTATGGCTGATAAAAAAAACATTCTTATTTACGGAAATAACATGTCCGAAAAGAAGTGGATTTAATATTAAGAAGAAGAAAAAAAGTAAGATAATTGAAATAAAACCTAGTGCCTACTCTCTTGTTTTGTCCTTCCACGATGACTCCATGTTATCTACGTACGTACCCACCATGCAATAAATTCCTCCAACCCTACTTCCGGCGAGCCGTGAACGTCTGGAACACGACGTTCCCAGCCGCCGGGAACTCGTCAACCGAACAACTCCGGCATTTCCAGCCCATCGGCTCGATCGCCCCCGCGACGCGCGTCCACACCTCGTGGCTGGCGCAGGTGGTGGACACCGACAGCGTCCCCGGCCGGAACACCTGAACGGCCCTCCTCAGCATCTTCACGATCTCGTCGTTGTCGTCGTACGTGGACCCCACGCACTCGAAGCTCGCGTAGCTGAACCCGTCCTCGGGGGTGACGTGGATCGTCGAGTACCTGTCCCCGTCGATCCCGTTCATCGAGTACCCGCACGGGTCGAACGCGAAGTCGCATATCAGGGCCGCCGGGTTGATCTCCCCGATCCCGGTGAGAAGGGTCATCTCCTTCCCGGCCGCGTCCCCGGTCTTCAAGTCCCCGGGACGCTGGAAGAACCTCCTGGCGAGGCCGCGGTCGAGGTCTGTCATACAGACCTCGACCGTGTACATGACGTCATCGTCCACGACGTCATCGGTGGCGGCGAAGACGTGCCAGGAGTGTGACGTCATGTTGGAGGGCATGACGGAGGCCTTGCGGAAGCAGAGGGAGGAGGGGAGGGTACCCTCCAGGTAGACGACCTCGTCCTTGAAGCTGGCGTGCGGGTACGGCTGTGACTTGGGAAAGATAAAGCTACCGCGGGTGTAGCGGCAGCTCGAGATCGTGAGGCCGAGGGTGCGGGCGTAGTGGAGCAGCGGACGGATGGATTGGAGCAGCTGGGTGGTCCCGCAAGTCTTGATGATGATCTTGGTCGGGTACACGAACAGGCTCGATTCCGACAACACGTACGCGTCGAAGTAGAGGTTCCCGACCGCTGAGACCACCGTGCATTGGACCGCGTGGAGGACCTGCTCGAGCGACCCGAAATCAAGAAGCCGGAGACCCAAGTAGCTCGTGGGGTCGTCGCCGGAGAAATGGAGCTCCAAGCGCTTCTCGAAGCCTTCGAAACCCGACACGGCCATAGAGATCACAGAATGTGTTGTATAGGAGAGGGATTGGGAGTGAGGAGTTGATGTGATGATCAATGGTGGGAGAGAGAAGGAGAGGGAAGTGAAGAATTTATAGGAAGATGATGAGAAGGTGGTTTAGAGAGAGAGAGAGAGAGGAGCATGCGGGAGAGGCAACCAAGAATAATGATTGTGAGCATAATGAAGTGAATAAGGATTATGATGATATTGTGTGTTATGTGTTTAGTGTGTTTTTTATTCTATTTTGTTTTAGATAAAATCTATACATATATGTGTGTATATATATATATATATATATATATATATATATGCAGTGTTTGTTTGTTTATGTTGTTGTGTTTGGACAGAGACAACGGATTTTATGCTCACACCCACACGCGCATGCAATGTATACATTTGTTTGTTTGTTATTTGTCAATGGTAGGTTTAGAATGTTTGCAGTCACTTCACTTCCACTATTAATGGGTATTGCTTGCTGCATCTTCCTTATTTCCTTATTGATTGGATTCAATTCAACTCCTTTTAATTCTAAACACTTCATTTTCAGATATGGACCCGGTTTGGTTTTCTGGTTCAAATCCAAATTTTATGGACCGGATTATTTGTGATTTGACAAAATTTTAAATCGGGAATTAGTTGCTTATTGTGATCCTAACGTTTAGATGGTTAACGATTGTCCAATTTTCAGGAACAGATTGTTACTGAGTCTAAGGCTAACGAGGAAATATAAATGTATGCGTAAATCGTTTGTATACAAAATAAGGTTTACACGGCAAAACGTTGTCGTACCAATTTCTTCCCTTATGGGGTCTTGTATCGTCGGACCATACCACCACGACTAAGGGTGGTGCATGGAGATCCGAGGTTGACACGCGAATGTTTGTGTTGTCGGGTAATATTATTTATAAACTTCCAATAAGTTCGAGTTGATCCCACATTGTCAACTTTGATAAACTCTATATTGAATAATTGACGTTGTTGTGAATTACAATCACCATACACTATATTGGCAATCGGGTAGCGGATATTGGGACGTTCGCAGGTGATAAAAAAATAAGGGTTGCGGACATTGATGGCACGCAACCTTCCACTTTTTACCAGCCGCGGAGGGATGTGTACGCAACCAATAAAAGAAAATAAAGATTGCGCGCCTGCGTCTCCTCTCTAACCCCGCCTCCTTTCTATTACTTCAATTATATAAAATAAAATAAAAGAACTACTCAAGAGCTCACATGTGTTAAGTGAGCTCCTTATCACTTGCCCAACTTGTGTTGGTTCTCAAGATCTAATCTCTTATTGTCCTTATTGTCTTTCAAAACAAGATAGAGGAAAACCACTGCCTCTATTTCATCTTTGTCCCGCCATGATTTTCTTCTAAGGATTATGGACGTAGAGGATCATCTTTTGACTCTACACTGGAATATGAAGTTGCTCCATCTCCATCTCCAACCCTCCAACACTCTCTGTCTCCAACCCTCTATGCTAACCGATTAATGCCTCGACCCGACTGCCGGCCAATTCAAGCTCGACGTCGTCTTCGCCAGGCTCCATCTGTTAGAGTATAAAACTATAATTGGTCCTTCAATTATCAGCTTAAACTTTAAGTTGAGTTGATCCTCTAATATGGAGTTTTTAGTTGAAGGACCAATTATAGTTTTATACTCTAACACCATCGCCACATCACCGATAGCGAGATCTTGTTCCGCAATAGTGGTTCGGTTGTAGATCAGGAGCCTCGAATCCAAGTGGTCCGCCATAAATTCGTGCTGAGGTACACAAGGGTTACTTACACGCCAAAATACACAGCAGTTATTAAGAGTTGCGTACATATGCTACCATGTGTGCAACCCTTATTGAAAAACTGTGAGCTTACGGTCGCGCGACAAGGGTTGCGCATGTACGTAGCCACCGTCTTGTGGCTGCGTGCTTTCTACTTCTGGAAGCACTCAAATTAGAGGAAATCCTTATATATGTAGAAATAAGACTAACCAAAATAATAAACTAAAATAATAAGAAATAAAATTAATAGGAAACACTAGTACAAAACCGACATTTCCCGACACACAGTGCAATTGGCAAACCTCGGTCTTGTGTCAGCTAAGCATATCCAATGTTTCATGCATCCGCAATACTAAATCGGGAATGCTATGTTTAGAATACCTATAGATGACTGAAAATTGACAAATGTTCTGTCGGCTATAAGAAACCATGGTCCACGCACATGAGAATGATGCTTTGTTTTATAAACTTCCTAACAACTCATAGCCGACGTAGTACGCACAATATGCACAAGGTATAACCCCAGTCAAATTTATAACCGTTGGTGGTGAAAAAATATGATCGTTTTCCAAGAGCATTTTGACTAGACTTTGCATAGTACGTCGGCTATGATGAACATGTTGACCATTAGATCAGGCATAACCGACTTACCTTGCCATCAACTCTGTTATATTGATAAAAAAAAGATAATAAACCTAAGCTAGAAAATGAAACTTAAACTTAATAGAATTCAATCGATGAGATTTGGTATGATACTTAGGGGATCAACGATGCATGTACCAAGATTTGAACTCAAGACTTCACATTGTTAGTGTGAGCTCCTTACCACTTGGTGTAGAATGGATTTTTTGGAGATTGCTTATGATTTGATGAAAGAAATCAATTACCATTTGGGAAAGTTCATTAAGTTATCTTATTTAAGGTATTGAGATTTTTAAGTTTGACCTAAACTCTGGCTCTTACGAGTCTGCGGAAGGTGTGGAATCAATTAACCATATCTAATCCGCATCGATTAGAGGTAGGATAACCTCATTCCCTTCTTAGAAACCCTATAGGAAATCCCTAGTCTACGAGTTGGGTCTGCTCGACTATAAACCGTGCCCATTAGACTATTTCATCAATGTAGGCCCGAGCGAGGCCCTTAACCATAATCATAACCCTAACCCAAAACTAGTTCATGATTTAATCACCAATTCATTTACAATCACTGTCAAATCCAAACCCCAATCTTAGATCTATCTACTCATGAACATGCAATTATCAAAAATTATGCTAAAACTCTTACCCACAATCATCAAGTAAGCTCCTAAAGTGTACTCAATCAACAATAAACTACCGTTGAACAACTTACAAGCACAATCTCATGCTTGAGTCGTCATCAACATCAATCTCCAATCCATATCTCAACAATCAATAAACAATTCCACAATCAAAACTCAACTTAAACTTGCATAAGATACAAATCAACTGAAAAGTTCCCAAATCAATGTATGAATATCCCAATTTCAAATTCACAACATAAATCCAAAAAAATGAGATAGAAATCACAATACCATTCTCCAAAAGTTGGACCTAAGCTCCTCACCTTCACCTTGAGCTTCTAGACCCAAAATCTAACTTCTTCCTCTTGATTTTCAAATCTTCAATCTCTACCTTCCTTAGCTCTTAGTTGTACAAATATCTCCAAATCCCTTTAGGATTCCCCTAAAAGGGCCAAATCTGAAATTGGAAGTCTTAAAGGTTGCTATTTATACCAGTATACAAGATAGAGGGAGGGGGAATGGTAAAAATCTGCAGAATTACAAGCTTCTATCGCCAGGTCACGACTCCTCAAGTCACGACAGGGTGTCGTGACTTGCTCCTCCTGAAACCCAAGAACACTGATCCTCTGCCCTGCATACAACGACACCAAGTCACGACAGGGTGTGACTTCAATCTTAATTCCATAAAGCCTCTGTTCAGGTTTCCTGCACCTCACAACTCTAGATCATCACAGGATGTTGTGACTTGGTTATCGTGAATTCAACTCTTCGGCTGCTCTCTTCCTTTCTGGTTTCCAATTCACGACTCCACCAGTCACGAGAAGGTGTTACTTGGGGTGTCATGACATATCTTAATGTCCAAATCATACCAATTTTTGTCATCTTATCATTAGCAAGATGAACTACATCTTTCATAGGTTTGAACTCCACTAACATATCCTTACAGCAGGTAGTGTGAAAAGAAGCAATTGATTCCATAGTCCATTATTCCATTGGACTGTCTACACATAAAATTAAAATATTGTCTTCGAATTCTTCTGCTACATTCACTGAGTTTTCATGCTTGCTTTTCTTCTTCTTCAGATTTATGCATCGATACTTGAAGTGATCAGTTTGTTGGAACTTCCAACAAATCGTGCATATTCCTCGCTTTCTGGACTTAGATCTCCCTTTCCCCTTTCAGACTCCCCACCTCTCCTAAACCGTGTATAATAGGAAGTCATTTCCTAATTCACTTTCCTAATTAATTAGGAAAATTGTGCATTCCTTGAATTAAATAGGAAGTCTCTACAACCTAACACATAACATATCATAGAAAACAATGTGCATTCATTAATCAATATCTTTAAAAAAACGGCATTCATAGCCTAGAGCATATTAGTGCATTGCTATGGTGTTGGGGTCTGCAACAATGTGACACAATAATCTAGCAAAAAGTAACCATGAGAAATAAGGAACAATCACAAAATAACAAATGATTTACGTGGTTCGGCAATTTGCCTACTTCCATAGTCACACTAATATTTTCTTATTGCTCTTACAACTAAAAAATGATTTAGGATTACATTGACATAATATTGATAGTAGAGAACAAGGGGAAAATAGAAAAGGCCTAGGTTCCCTAGTTTCTTAAACAATAGGATACCTTTCCACATTCTCGTACAATGGAAAACTTTTTCATAATATTTAAAAAGAAATTGTGGCTTCCCTAAAATGTAAGTAGGAAGTCACCACAACCCAACAATATTGCACTTGGAGACTAATTATGAACGTCTTCACTTTCACTCTTGTAATTCTAATAATATATAAATGTGTTGCTTAACAAACTTCAAGTTACATTTCTTCTGCTCAATCCCTCACGAACCCACTTCATCCTATCTAGACCCAACGCTATAAGAATTGTGATCATGGTTGTAGGTGTTTCTGGCACTAGGAGATTACAATGCCTACTTAACAAGAAGACCACTAAATTAGGTTAACAAGTTTCATAGTATAATGTTAAGCCTTACCTTCAACTAACCATTAATGGAGTACATCATGGAATAGTCAACTAATTATAACACAACTTTCGTAACCTTACCAATCTAATTCATTTTATAAAAGTTGAACGAATCCCATATGGGTTTTATGAATACAAATTTGTGTTGCTTTTCTCTTGCAACAAATTATTGCTCATGGAAATTTGGTTTACCAAAGGGAGGGAGGACAGAAAGGAGGGCATCAAGAGTGATTTGGATTAGGAGAAACCATATGATAAGCTATAAAAACAAATGGGGTCATAGCATTCATTGAAGCCATGTATATGAGTCATTGGCATGAAACACAAACACAATGATGGAGCTTACTTCACATATGTTTCTCTATATGCATGTCAACAATTATACTCACATTTGCCATGGTTAGTAAGTTTATATGCCGTTTATGGCTATAGGTGCCCTCATTTCACTGCCGACTAAACATTTGAGAGAGGAATAGAGCTTAAGCACATGTGTCATGATTTTACCCAAAATCACTTTATTTTATACTCAACTTTTATGATTAGATTAAACTTGATCTATATTGACTAACCTAAGTTGGCAAATTACATGTGTATTCTAAATTATGAGTCTAATTACAAAGTTTATACATGTAAAATTTAATATCCCTTAAGTGCATGTAATATTAAGGCTCACATAGGCCGTGTCAGCGATACTATATATAGACAACATGTTTGAGCCTCTACCTATAAATTTAAACATTGAGACTGATTAGACTTCAACATACATCCGAGTTTGGACCATATCAACCTACACACATCTATGCCCTCTTTTTTAGCCAAATACTCATGATACTCGTGCGGAGTCCCAGACGATGTGATCCTCAACCTAATTTGCACATGAATGAATGTTAGTGAAACTCATACAGATCATACATATATCAAAGTATCGGTTTAAGTAAATTTGAGCGTTCAGTCTACCCATTTGAACTTTTAAATAGGCCATTAAGCAAGATTTAGTAATTAGACGAAATTTAGTAGTCTGACTAAAAATGAAATTACAGAGAAGAACATTAGGTTGAAATTAGATTAGCCTCTACAAATGAAAGGTGAATAAAATGTGGTAATTGAATTTAGACAGCAACAAAGTGATCAAATAGAGAAGAATCATGAATCTCATGTCATCATATGACAAGTGGTGTTAACTATTATTAGTGGAAGCTAGTTACTATATGGTGGGTGATAGGGACATATTTGTCTAGCAATGGCAAGGAAGTGTCACTAAACAAAAGCAGAGAGACGTGCCAATGTGATCATAAGTATAATTTTTTTGTGGGTTATAATAATAATAGTTGAGAAAATATATATTATTTATTGTAATAAGAAAAGAAAGAGGAGGAGCAGGCGTGGCAGAGAAAGAATGAGAATATCCTTGAAATAGGGAGGCCCCGTACGTGAATCCAAACATCATTTTTATTCTCCATGCAATTTCGTGTAGGAGACTTGATATTGTACCCATTCCCTCATCATCTCTTTTCCTTTTTTAGTTTTTCTCAATCCATCAACTTTGAACTTCACAAAAATTTGATATCTTTCATTTATTTGAAACGATGGAGATAAGAAAAGGGAGGTCGTATCCTGCAATGTCCCCCACTCCATAAGTTTGATAGTTACTAAATTAAATATATAATTTCATACATATTCTGAGATAGATGTTAGAAAACATGAATTTTTTATACCGACTAGACACGAGATAAGGCTGAAGATACTTTTCAGGTTCAAACAAAGGCGAGGCATGAAATTGAGGATTAGATCGAAGTTGGGGCAAGCTAAGCCTATGTGATTGTCATCCATGCTCTAAAACACTTTCTAGGGTCGGCCTAATTATTATCGGGGCCTAAAGAAAAATGTACAAATAAGGCTTTTGTTTCCTACTTAAGACATTTTTTTAGATATACAATTTTAGTTTCGGGGCTTTAAAAAAATATTTGAGCCTAAATTATTAAAAGATTTTGGCTTATTTCTGGTGGGCCTATGGCACTTGCCTTATTGGTCTTACCATGGAGCCGCCCTTAACACTTTCTTCTATATGTTTTTCGTTTCTTTTTCCCTCTTTAGATTCTAGAAGACATTACAATCTATAGGAGATAAAAATGAATTAATTTTTATGAACAAGTTCAAGTGTTAAACCAGTTGGCCAAATGATCAAGCAAACGATCAAATTAGTATCATTATCTTCGCATGAGATTGTGTTAACAAAAGTTATAGATTGGGTTTGGTTATAAACAATTATTTTCTCCAATGTAACATGAATAGATAAACTTCTCTTATAAAATAAAATAAGTAGAATGAATCATGTGTACAAGGTGTTAGGGGGGAGTATAAGTGAAGAATGGAAAAGGCAATAATGATGGAAAATGTAGAGTTTGATTACAAGTTAATATTAGAAAGGAATAGGAATAGAGTGATTGGTAAGGGTATGTATGTAAGTAAGTAATGGGTGGCTTGCATCCTCCATTATATCTCCCACCCTCTTTGTGCTATGCTATGCACGCGCACCCACCAAACCCACACCACAACACTACTCTCTTCTTTTTATTACACCATCACAAACAAACTCACACATGAAATAGACAATTTATAAGTTCAACTGCACATTTGGATAATAAGATAAATGGAAAATATTTGGATAATATTCTTTAGTGGGACAAATATTTCCCAAGAAAATCTTTTAAATGATCTTACATTTTTTATCAACAAATCAGAAAAACCTCATGTTCTTGATTAACCTTCGGAACACCGTGTTATCGGTTTTTTAACCCTTTTGTCAGCATCCGAAGAGAAAACTCGTATGTACTAAGATCCGAACTCAAGACCTCACATTTGCTTTATAAATCATGTAATTACATAATAAGAATTAAAATTCTAAAATGTATATGCATTGAAGATATACGTTTCAGCTCATATAATTAAAGTAAAAACTTATTAAAAAAATATTAGCCATATCAAAATATTTGGTCGAATGCATCGAGCGATCTACTACACTGTCTGCTCATATGGCTACCAAATCTCTAATCAGATTGAATATGTTATACTGCTCGAATTACACTTATGAACTGAATGACACAATTTACTAATAGTCTGTTAATTTAGCAACCGTCTAAAATAGTAATTTTCTTCGTTTAGAGAAAGAAGCACACTCTTCATATACTGAATACTCTCAATAATAAGGGATAAACAAATATAAATGTCTTAAGAAAAATATATTTATGTTCAATCAATTTTTTTTCTTATGATAAGAGTCTATTAATACATGTTATCAATAATCAATTAAGCTCTTTCAAAAAAAAAAAACTCGGTTGAGTCCTAGGGTTTGCAGCGGCTCTCTCCTAGGGTTTGCGGTCTGTACCTACGCTTCGCGCTAGGTTTGTCTCGCCTAGTTTT